>VMDR010000866.1:31883-168480 GCA_007922815.1 Macrotus californicus | reverse complement strand
CATCCCCTCCCCTTCAGCTGCTTTTAAGATTTTGTAGTAGTTTTGACCAATTTGATTATGTCCCATGGTATAGTTTTCTTTGTTTCTTGAGCTTCTTGGATTTATAGGTTTATAGTTGTTATTTTTTTATTCATTTTTGGCCATTATTTCTTCATATATTTCTTCTGTCCTCTCCTCCACTCTTCTTTCTTTAAGGAACTCCAATTATCTGTATATTCAGCTCCTTATAGTTGTCCCCTAGTTCCCTGAGGCTCTTCTTATTTTTTTCTTTTCTATCTTTGAGTTTTGATCATTTTTATTCCTATGTCTTCTGGCTCACAAATATTTTTTTGTAACATCGAACCTGCTGTTAGTATCATCTCTTATCTTTTTTAATATCTTTATTGAGACATATTTCACATACTGTAAAATTTACCCATTTGAAGTATACAAATCAAGCCTCAGCCAGTGGGGCTCAGCTGGTTGGGTGCCATCCCGCAAACTAAAGTGTCATTGGTTGGATTCCTGGTTGGGTCACATGCCTGGGTTGCGGGTTTGGTCCCAGGTCAGGGTGTATATGGAAGGCAGCCCAGATAGATGTTTCTCACAACAGTATTTCTCTCCTGCACTTTCTCCCTCCTTTTCCCTCTCTCTAAAAAATAATTTTAAAAAAAATGTAAAGTATACAATTCAGTGGTTTTGGTATATTCATAGTTATGCAGCTATCACCACAATCTAAGATCAGGGCATTTTCATCACCCTAAAAAGAAGCTCTCTACCATTTGCAGTTATTCCTTATTTTTGTTCCTCTCCTCAGCCCTAGAAACCACTCCTGTGTATGTATGTATGTATGTATGTATGTATTTATTTATTTATTTTTAGAGAGAGGGTAAGAGAAAGGGAGGAAAAGAAACATTAATGTGTGAGAGACACATCAACCAGTTGCCTTTCACACTCCCCCAACCAGGGACCTGACCCACAACCCAGGCATGTGCTCTGACCCGAACTGGCGACCCTTTGTTTCACAGGCTGGTGCCCAGTCCACTGAGCCACACCAGCAGGGCTTAAAATATAATTTTTAAAAATAGCCCCAGCTGGTGTGACTCAGTGGATTGAGCACTGGGCTGTGAACCAGAGGGTCGCTGGTTCAGTTCCTAGTAGGAGCATGTGCCTAGGTTGTGGGCCAGGTCCCCTGGTTTGGGACATGTAAGAGAAAACCACACATTGATGTTTCTCTCCCTCTCTTTCTCCCTTTCTTCCCCTCTGTCTAAAAATAAATAAATAAAATATTTAAAAAAATAAAAATATACAAACTATATTACATATTACTCATAGGTTGTTTTATATATATATATGAAATAAGCTTATACAAATATTAATGAGAATGATAAATTCGGGGGGGGTGGGGAGAGAAGGGGAAAAGGTACAGGGAATAAGAAGCATAAATGGTAGGTAGAAGATAGACAGGGGGAGGTTAAGAATAGTATAGGAAATGTAGAAGCCAAAGAACTCATATATGACCCATGGACATGAACTAAAGAGGGGGAGTGGGGGGGGGAGGGGTGTGCAGGGCGGAAGGGTGGAAAGATGGGACAACTGTAATAGTATAATCAATAAAATATATTTAAAAAATAAAATATATTAAAAAAAAAGAAAAATTCATCATGCCCTGTCCAATGTGGCTTCAGCTGGTTGAAGTGTCATCCCATACCTGAATAGCTGTGGGTTCAATTCCCAGTTACAGCACATACCTGGGTTGCAGGTTTGATCCTGTCTGGGCATGTGCAGTCCCTGGTCCAGGAGCATGCATTCCCTGGTTTGTGTGCATATAGGAGGCAGCTGCTCAGTGCTTCTCTCTCACATTGATGTTTCTTTCTCCCTTCCTGTCTCTCTAAAAGAAATGAAAAAAAAAAAAATGTCCTTGGGTGAGGATAAAAAATAAATTCATCATAATGCCTTTCTTTGGGGATAGAAGGAAAAGGGAGGGTAAAGAATGTTTTGTGCTTAAAGTTACAAGGGTGCCTCAGCTGTATCTGTAGTGTTTAATTTCACTGAAAATAAATTAGGAAGCCACATGTATGACAAATGATTAGTGTTTAGAATATGTAAAAATCTCTCAAAACTCCACAGTAAAAAATAAAAGTTAAAAAACCCAAACAATTCATTTAGAAGATGAGCAAAAGATAGGAACAAAAGAGGATTTACAGATGGTAGTACACACATAAAAAGATATTCAACGTCATTAGCCATCAGAAAAGTGCAACTTAAACCATAGTGAAATTTTACAACACCTATCAGAATGGCTTAAATAAAAAATAATGACAACACTAAATGCTAGTGAAGATATAAAGAAACTGGATTTCTCAAACATTCTTGTGGAACTATATGATGGTACAACTACTCTGGGAAACAGATTGGCAGTTTCTTCTAAAACTAAACATTCATTTGCCATATGACTCAGCAGTTGCACTCTTGGGCATTTATCCCAGATAAATGAAAACTTATGTTTCTATAAAAACTTGTATATGAATGTTTGTAGCAGCTTTATTTATTCTAGCAAAAAATCTAGAAACAACTCAGTTGTCCTTCAGCAGATGAACTATTCAGCAATAAAAAGGAATAGACTATTGGTACATGTGACAACTTTAGTGAATCTCAAGGGAATTATGCTGAGTGAAAAAAAAAAATCTAAAAGTTATATAATGTATGTAATTCCAATAAGTATTTTTGAAAAGAAAAAATTTTAGGTATAGAAAACAGATTAGTAATCACCAGAGTTTAGTGTGTGCTTGGGTGGCTGGGGGGAAAGGATGTATATGGTTATAAAAAGGCAACATGAGGGATCCTTGAGGTGATGGAACTGTTCTGTATCTTCATTTTGGTGGATATATGAACGTACAAATATAAAATTGTATAGAACTAAGTACACACAAATGAGTACAAGTAAAACTGGGGAAATCTGAATATATTTGTAGATTATGTCAGTGTTGATATGCTGATCATGATGTACGATAGTTCTGTAAGATGGTACAATTAGGGAAAACTAGGTAAAGGGTACATAGAATCTTTCTTTATTATTTCTTTTGTTATTTTCTTTTTTAAATATTTATTTATTTTTAGAGAGGGGGGAGAGGAGGGAGAGAAGCATTAATGTGTAGTTACCTCTTGAGCATCCCCTCCTGAGGACCTGGCCCGCAACCCAGACATGTGCCCTAGACTGGCAGTCGAACCAGCAACCCTTTGGTTCACAGGCTGGCACTCAGTCCACTGAGCCACACCAGCCAGGGCATATTTCTTTTTAAAAAAAAAAAAATTATTTATTTAAGGGAGAAAGAAGGAGAGAAATATGGGTGCTAGAGAGAAACACTGATTGGATGCCTCTCATATGCGCCCCAACCAGGACCTGACCCTGCAACCCAGGCTTGTGCCCTGACTGGGAATCAGACCAGTGACCTTTCACTTCCAGGACGATGCCCAATCAACCACCCAACCAACTAGGCCACACTGGTTAGAGCTCTATATTCTTTTCTTGTCTTTTTTTTAAAGATTCTATTTATTTATTTTTAGAGAGAGGGGAAGGGAAGGAGAAAGAGACGGAGAGAAACATCAGTGTGCAAGAGAAACATCGAATTGGTTGCGTCTCACGTGCCCCCACCCAGAGACCTGGCCTGTAACCCAGCATTGTGCCCTGATCAGGAATCGGAACTGGCAACCTTTTGGTTAATAGGCTGGCTCTTAAACCACTGAGCCACACCAGGCAGAGCAGGGCTATATTATTTCTTAAAACTTCATGTGAATATATAATTATCTCAGAGTAAAAAATTGAGTTAAAAATAAAATAGGGACAAAATACTAAGATGTGATCTTTGTTTATTATCATCGATACATATGTCCATGTTGGTAACATTTCATAATAAGGAGAACAGGCAATCTCCTCCATGTGTCTGCACAATAAAATTCTCCTCAGCTGTGTATTGCAACCATTTGGAAGATAGATCAGAGGGAGAGTAATGAGTAAGAAAAAATAAGTGAAACTATAAGAAATGAATAGTCCTGGCCAGTGTGGCTCAGATGGTTAGAGTGTTGTCCCATAAACTGAAAGGTCACGGATTCAATTCCCAGTCAGAGCACATGCCTAACATTGTGGGTTCAATCCCAGTTGAGGTACATATTAGAGACAAACAGTCGATGTTTCTCTCCCTCTCTTTCTCCTTCCCTTACCCTCTCTCCAAAAAAAGACAAAATTTAATAAGCATGCGTCAGGTGAGGATTTAAAAAAAGAAGAAATAAAAATATATTTTACTTATTAATTTTCTGGGAAAACTATATTTTTTTAAGAAAAAGTACTTTCCTACTTAAAATTTTGAAACCAAAATACTATTTTAAAGTTTATTATTTTCTTGTTAAAGAAGTACTATTTTGCTTTATAAGAACTACTGTATCTTGTTTAACTCTTCATGAAGTAACATGGTCTTTTAGACTGTTGCTACTTTAAACTTTTAAAGTCATGTTATATTATTATAGCTTTAAATTTTATCATTTTTAAGCCCTGGCTGGTGTGACTCAGTGGATTGAGTGCCAGCCTGTGAACCAAAGGGTCACTGATTAGATTCCCAGTCAGGGCACATGCCTGGGTTGCAGGCCAGGTCCCCAGTTGGGGGCGTGTGAGAGGCAGCCACACATTGATGCTTCTCTCCCTCTCTTTCTCCCTCCCTTTCCTTCTCTCTAAAAATAAATAAAATCTTAAAAAGAATAGAGTTATTAATTCATATTCTAAAAAAATCATCATTTTTAAGAATTGGAGGTTTTTAAAACTTAGCTGACATTTTTTAATTTTCTATTTAATCCTCTGATGTAAATGAGAGAACAAATATAAAGAACCTGTACATTGCCTAGTAAATAGCAGGTAGATTCTAATTCATTTTGCTCCCCCTTTCTCCCCCTCCATTCTCTTCCCTCTCAGGGTTCTGTGAGTCTTTTTTGAAGACTTGGATTTTGGTTTGGGGGTAACAGTGAGTTGGAAACCTGACAAGTATGGATCTAGAGTTGTGTTGCCATCTGGCCATTCTTTTTTTTTCCCAATAGTCAACGGTAAAGTTAAAGGTGGGCATTTTTCTTTCTGTTTTTTTTTTTTTTTAGGATTTTATTTATTTATTTTAGAGAGGGGGGGAAAGGAGGGAGGAGAGGGAGAGAAACATCAATATGCTGGAGAAACCTTGATCAGGTGCCTCTCACATGCCCCCAACTGGGGACCCGGCCCACAACACAGGCATGTGCCCTGACCTGGGATCAAACCAGCGACCTTTCCGTTTGGTGTTTGTTGGGACAATGCCCAGCCCACTCAGCCACCCCATCCAGGGCAAAGCTGGGCATTTTTCTGTCGTAATTGTTGGACACAATTAACTACTGTCTTCTTGAAACTCTGTTTTAATTTGTTGACATGTCATCCTTTCCCGGTTTTCCCCTAGCTCTCTGACCAACCAGCCCTTAAATGTAGGTATTGCCTTGTCCATAGTTCTATCCTTGGCTATATATTCTGACTATATGTTCATTTTTTCTGGGCTGTTTTATCCCCATACGTTACTTCAGTCACCTCCTTTACCCATTCAAATACTTATCTCCAGCTCTGGCTCTTTCGTTTATGTCGTGTATCCACCTGTTCATTGGATATTTGCACCTTGATTTCATATTGGCACTTCTGGCAGAGTTTTCTGTTAGAATATTTTCAATTTAAGTAGCAAAAAACCTAGCTCATATTGACTTAAACATTAAGGAAATTTATTGACTATATAACAGGAATCCAGAGACTAGCTTTAGGGTAATTTGATCTGGTAGCATAGCTATATAATCAGCTCTTCATCTTAGTGTTCTACTGTGCAGCATCTGCTGTATCTGCGAACTCTCTTCCTTCATGGTCACAAGGTAGCTGCCAGTAGCAATGCACCAGGGCTACATATTTTCTTATTTAATATTCAGAGGAAGGGAGTAGAATTGATTGGACTTGGTGAGTTAGATTTAAGATCCAGGAAAAGTCAAAAGATGATTCCCAGGATTGTAGCTTTGCCTCTGGATAAAATGAATTTTCTCCAAAGAAAAGCAGGATATAAGAAGACAGAAAAACTAGATCATGTGAACATCCAAGAACTTGTTTTAATTATCTGCACATCTGTCTCCTATCAGAATGAAATTGTTAAAGACAGTGATTTAATCTTTTTTCACCTTTATTCCTAACACCTAACTCTGAACTTGGCCCATAGTATATACTTAATATTTAGGGTGAGAGGTAATGATAGATATGTACATAGTAAATATACAACACTGCTTCTCAAGATTATCTAGCTCTGTCTTGAGCAGACCCCAAAACACTGAAGAGTTCCTACTTAAAAATGTAGGTGGATACTGTCACTAATTATAACTGTAATTGGCCGTAAGGCAGTATTTATACAAAACCCCAAGACAGGACTTATCTGAGTTTTCAGTGGCCCATGTGTTCAGAATTCTTTGTTAAGTAGTGTCACATAGAATTCAAACTCACATTTCTGATACATGTGTTTATATTTTACACAACCAAAATGTCTTGACATTACGAGCTGTTGAATTATTTAAATCACTCAGCATTTAGGGTTTTGTGGAGTAATCGTGGTGTTTGCATACCAGTTCTAACGGTTCACACTGTAGACTCTGAACTATGCAGTTTACGGTGTAGAAGTTAAGTGGGGGGGTGGGCGGGGGCATATGTATCAGCCAGCCATAAATTCTTCCTGTGCCTCACACAACTGTGCAGGGACATGCACTGGATAGTAGATTTTTGAAGTGAACTAGACCAACATTGGAGTTACAGACTCACTAAAGCTTTGCAGTCTTGGGATACTTGTTTGACACTTTTCCCACCTGTAAGGTAGGGATAATACCTCTTACTTATTAAATAAGAACACATGATAAAGTGCCTCGTAGCATGTTTGGCTTTTAAGTAGCTACATAAGAAATATTAGCTGTTATTAGCAGCCTAGAAGAAACAGGAAAAGGTTGGTTAGGGTTTAAAAGGCAGCATGCAACATTCTTTATACAGAATTTTCAGTTTGCTTTTTGAAGAGGGTTTTTGTGTGACAAGTTTACATTGAATATTATTTTTAAAGCTTTATTCAAGTATAATTTAAGTGTATGATTCAGTAATTTTTTTAGTAAATTTACAGAATTATGCACCTATCACCACAATCTAGTTTTAGAACATTTCTATCACCCCCAAAAGATAATCACTTGTACTATTTTAATCAATCTCTATTACATTGGATTTTTAAAAAAAATTTTATTGTAGCAAATATACATAATGTAAAATTTACCATTTTAACTATTTTTAAGTGTACAATTCAGCAGCTTTTAAGTGCGTTCACAGTGTTGTGCAGCCATAACCATTACCTATTTTAAGAACTTTTTCTTCGTCCCAGAGACCGTCCCCATTGAATAAGAACCCTTACCTCCCTCCTCTGCAGCCCCAGCCACTGGTAGCCTCTGTTCTATGTTCTATCTCTGTGAGTCTGCCTGTGCTAGGGTGCCTCATATAAGTGGGACCATAAAATGTTTATCCTTCACTTAGCATAATGTTTTCAAGATTCATTCATGTTTCCTTGGATTTTGAGGCATGCATGGCTGTAGGTACATGAAGTTGGGGCTTATAGCCAGTAAAGTCAAGAATAGGCAAGGAATTTGCAACATGGATGGGCCTTGAGAGTATTATGCTAAGTGGAAACGACCCATATGATCTCACTCATATGTGAAATGTAAAACAAAACAAAACAAATAAATGAAACAAAAACAACCTCATAGATGCAGACAACAGCTTAGTGGGTTACAAGAGAAAAAGGGTAAAATGGGTAAAGAGGGTCAATTGCATGGGGACTGGTGAAAACTAGACATTTGGTAGTGAGAACACTGACATCTATAACAGATGTCAGATTATAATGTATACCTAAAATTTATATAATGTTATAAACCAGTGTTACCTCAATTTTTTAACAAAGAGAGTGGGCAAGGAAAATTTAGTCAGAGTTCTCAAGCCATCTACTGAGAAAAATGACCTTAGGTTTTCAAATATCTGGTTCTGGTTTCTCCCATCTCCTAGTGTATCTGTTTGTGTCCTTAGAGTATAATAAGGAGGAATTATTTGAACTGCTTTTACCTGTTTGTATAACTGTCAGTTGAAGAAGCCAGGATGATGATGGCATCCCAACGCCATTCAGCTCTAGGTTACTGAGTTTCATCATACACTTTCAGTCCTCATAAATACAGTGTATCTCAAAATTTAAAACACTGTATTGTATTCAATTTAAATTTGTGTATCTTGCTGTGTACTTACTTCTCTAAAGATCTTTTTGCATCTAATCAGTTGAGTGACACACTTTTCCCACCCTTTACGACTCCTTGTGGTGTTTGCAGTTACACTCTCAACATGAGGTGTTGATCAAGTTACCCAAGACCTTGTTACTTGTGGAGTTAGGGCTTAATTTTCGATATTCTAAATAGCATTCAACTTTGCAGCTCCATCAGGGGCTATCTTTCAGAGATAAACCACTTCAGAAGTGACACATGTCAAAGGAATAAATGTTTGGGGGACCTGTAGCTAAATGATGTTTATATAAGGGGGGATCCAAAAAAACCCCCAAAAAACGGAATCATCTGGAGGGCTGGCCCCTTGTAGTACATGCTTCCCCTGCTAGGTGATTGTTCTAGGAACTCATATGTATTGGTATACCAGTTGGCGTTGTTGTGAGAGGCTGCATTAGGTTTCAGTGAGTTTTTTTTTTTGAAGACTATTTCAGTGTATTTGCTCATTTCATGAAGGGTGATTTACAAGCGTACCTGCCCACACCCGTGCTGAGTATTCAGCAGTTTTTGACCAAAACAGCACCATCACAGTGCCCCACCCTCCCAGTGTCCCACCCTCCCTGTTCACCTGATCTCCACCCCCACCCCCAGCAACTTTTTTTTTGTTTTCCCCATGAAAAAAGTTCTCAAAGGGAAATGTGTTGCCAGTGTGGAAGAGGTGAAACAAAACCAGCAGAAGCACTAAAAGGCATCAGAATTGACGAGTTCAGAAACTGTTTTGAGCAGCGGAGAAAACGTCTCGATTGGTGTATTGTATCAAATGGAAAGTACTTTGAAGGTGACTGAAGTTACAACATGTAAAAATAAATATACAATTTTTATAAATAAGTTTTGGGTTTTTTTGGGTTCCCCCCTCACATATGTTTATAATAGCCCATATCCGATGTGGTTAACAGAGGACTAAGAGAATATGGAGAAATTAGAACCCTCCTACACTGCTGGTGTTAATATATAATGGTACAGCCACTTTGGAAAGGAGCCCCTCAAAATGTTAAACAGAGAGTTACCATAGGACCCAGCAGTTCTGCTTCTAGGTATATCCCCAGGAGAATTGAAAACATATGTTCACATAAAAATCTATATACAAAAGTTCATACAGTATTGTTCATAATAGCAAAAAGGGGGAAAAACAAATATTCATCAGTTGATAAATGAGTAAAATGTGATTATGCCCATACAATGGAATATCATTCAGCCTTAAAAAGATGTGAAGTCATGATATATGCTACAACATGAATGAACCTTTAAAAACATAACGCTAAATGAAAGAAACCAGTCACAAAAGACCACATACGATTTCATTTATATAAAAAGTCCAGAATAGGCAAAGAGACAGAAAGTAAATTAGTGGGGACTAGAGATGGGGGTGGCGGGAAGGAGAGTGGCTGCTAATGGGTATGGATTTTTTAGGGGGAGTTGATGAAATATTCTAAATGTTGACTGTCATGATGGTTTTACAACTCGGCGAATATACTAAAAACTATTGAAAATTATACACTTTAAATTGGTGAATTATATGATATGTGAATTATAACTCAGTAAAGCTGTTCTTTAAAAAAAGAGAATTGAGAAACATTACTTAAATTTAGAGCTCGGGGTTCTGACTTTTCTCTGGTGTTCAAAAGATCTGTTTCCTTTTATTGGACATTTTTTTGTTGGTTACTCTTTTTCTTCATTATAACCAGAATTGAATAGCTATTATTTTACTGTACACTACAGGAAGGAAGATGCCTCAAACACATACGTGCTTTTTTTTTATTTTGCAAGAGCACAAATTAACATTGGTAGTCTTTGCCATCCTACTGCTTGAGTCTATGAATTATTGGGCTTAATCTTATACCTTAGGTATGAAAGTCATAGCCTAAGGGTATATAAATTAAATTTTGTTTAGCACCTTTCTAAGTGCCGACTTTTACAGATGAATTGAGACTTGAGAGGTAAAGTAACTTACTAAATATTTTATCTTGTAAAAGTAAGTAGCAGTTTGAACCTATGTTTCTATGACTCAAAAATTTTCTTTCTGGTGCCTCAGCTATTTCCTACCAAAACAGCCCTGGATTTAAAAGTGTTGGAGAAATTCTGCATTTAGATTTCATTAGTGTAAAAAATAAAAGTGAGAAGGGAAAATGATAATTAGCTTGTCTTTAATAATTTTGCTGTATGAATAGAGGAAAATATTACCTCTTTTCAGCTTTAGCACCTGAGTCCATTAAGCAAAGCCAGGTATCTTAAGACATTGAATCCATTATCTGTTGAATTGAAGGCAAATTAACAATGGACCCCTCTGATCCTTGCTATATTCAGACAATTCAGGCTTCCTGTTAGATGCTGTTTGTCTAATTCATCTTTCTCTTATTTCTTCATTTGTAAGATAGGCCAATTTAAGATAATGGCATGAATGCCCTGAGGAACTTCCCATTCATAAGTCTTTTCCAGAAGACAAATTTTGTATGAGAGTTAAAACCACAGCATTTTACTTTGAGCATGCATGCACAAAAGCCAGTCACAAAAGAATGTTTCTTTTTTGAGAGATGCAGACTCTCAAAAAAGAGATGAACTGTCCAGGTGAGTGCAGTGTTTGGTTTCCGGCATCTATACAGTAAGTGCCTCATTGACTGGAGAGTATTTGTAGTTTCTTTAGTTTCTAGGAAGACACAGGGTGAGCTAGCTGAGTTAACTTTGAGCCTCCATGTCCCATATCTGTGATTCTTCTTAACACCTTTACTGCCTACCCTCTTTCCTTAGGGATTATTTAAGGGACTTTATTTTGATCTCACTTGTATTTTTCTTTCCATAGGATGGATAGAATGACAGAAGATGCTCTTCGCTTGAATCTATTGAAGCGGAGCTTGGATCCAGCAGATGAGAGAGATGATGTCCTGGCCAAGCGACTCAAAATGGAGGGGCATGAGGCCATGGAACGTCTGAAAATGTTAGCACTGCTCAAACGGAAGGATTTGGCAAATCTTGAAATGCCACATGAGTTACCCACCAAACAGGATGGCAGTGGTGTCAAGGGCTTTGAAGAGAAACTCAATGGGAATCTCAGGCCTCATGGAGACAACAGAACTGCTGGAAGGCCAGGCAAAGAAAACATCAATGATGAGCCTGTGGATATGAGTGCTAGACGGAGGTATGGCTTGATTCAGCTGCCTCCAGGGATAGGGTCTTCTTCTCATAAATGAAGCCTGTGGAAATGGAATGAATTCTAATGAGAGGAGGGATTTTTCATCCTAAGTTTCTTGAAAGAAGACAGATCTGTGCCATATGGCTTGACCCTGAATTCTTCTCATTTCCAAATGAAAACAGGTGCCTCAAAAATTTGCTTAGCATACAGAGAATCATAGTTCTTACCTTAAAATAAAGTGGCCATTTCTGGATAAAGGAGACACTATAGTACTGACACCCCAATTAAGAGTGAGTTAATAATACACTTTTATTCTAATCTTATGGTTATTTTAGGACGATAAAAGTCTTTTTTTCAGATCATTCCAGGAGTTTTAGAATCTGTTTATTATGGAGTCCCAGCTTTATTTATTTATTTTTTGTGCCTACCAATTAATTATGCTTCTTTTTTTTTTTTTTTTTTAAGATTTTACTTATTTATTTTTAAAGAGGGAAAGGGAGGGAGAAAGAGAAGGAGAGAAACATCAGTGTGTGGTGGCCTCTCAAGGCATCCCTTACTGGGGACCGAGTCTGCAACCCAGGCATGTTCCCTGACTGGGAATCAAAGCAGCAACCCTTGGGTTTGCTGGCCAGCACTCAATCCACTGAGCCACACCAGCCAGAGCCCCAGCTTTTATAACATAAAAAAAAAAATACAGGCCCCGCTTTTCTTGTATCAAAAAGGAAATTATCTTCATGTGGTAATTCTCTACATTTTTGCTTCATTTCTGCCCCTTTTCCTGAAATATGTATGCATATTCACTTGTACATGTACACTCACGCTTGTGCTCTCTCACACACACAAACACAACACAAACATTTTCACAGGCCTTTTTTCTGGTATCTGTAAAGTGAATACCTTGAAACTGTGGAGCACGTACCAAGAGGTATCTAGAACTGGCTGAGGGTAGAGCCTACCTTGACATTGAATCACAGAGTAGAAAAACTCTAATTTTAAGAAAATTCAGTTTGTTAGGGTTTAGAAACAGCTGATAGGCATGAGAAGTACTCCTCAGTGTTCAGTTGCCTTCCAACTGACCTTCTAACTTTGTCCTAGAACTGATCCAAAGTAGGGTCTTTAAACTGGACTTGATGGAGAACGAAGAAGAAAGGAGGGAGGTTATAACCTTATCTGAGTTTCTTTCTTTACCTTTTAACATTTACTTACTAGTGTTGTCCCAGGATAATTTTTTTAAAATAAAACGCCCTGTGAGGGAACATTATTCTTGGTATAGCATTAAAAACCCTTAGGAAATTTCAGATAAGTTCCTAGTGGCCCTGGAAGAGGAAAAAAATTATTGGGAGCTATAGGGTAGCATCAGCAGAATGTTATGAAAGTAGGTTAATCCTTAGATCTTTTGGGGAAAAAAGAAAGTGGATGAATGAGATCATGTACCTGAGCAACCCACTTGTCCCATAATCACTCTTGCCCTTCTGGAGCTAGTGACTAATTCTATTTCACTGGGGAGAAGAAGAGGAAAAATAATTAGATGGATTTCTCACTCCCAAAATGGAACTGAACATATATTTTTCATAGAAACATTGTTAACATATTTTGGTAAGATCTCATTGGTGCTATTGGAATTACAAAATGTCACAGATAAATTCTGTGTTAAAAAGTCAGGCTACCCTGAATACCCTACTATTGCTTTTAATTTTACTTTAGAGGGATGATCTTTTGAAAGGATCCTCTAGAAACTGAGGAATCTTTTTTAATGGTCTCCAGGGAAATAGGCTTGATATAAACCATCTAGAGCCCCATTCTAATGGAAAAATAAGGCCCTGTTGGACAATGTTTTTTTCCCACTCACCAGATATACTGACAGCTATTTCCACTTAGCCCCAAGATTTTTATAAGAATGAATAAGATTAATAGAGTGCTCAGCAAGAACAATGGATTAGTTGATATGGATAAAAGGAGATAATTTAAAAGCAGAAAGAAGGAAGTGCTCTTGATATTGTAGTCATATCATAATTACCTATCTTTTTTTTTAATCATTTGGACAAATTATATCCACTATGAAATAAGGTAAATATGAGACCAGTGGTGCTAATAGTTTGTAATGCCAGTTTGCATGGCAGGGTGTTTTTGTTTAGTTTTTATTACTGTGGCCTTAAGGTTTAGCCATTTTATAGCTTCTGGGAATTTGCCAGTCTGAGTCACAAGTGATGTCAGCAGCAAGTTCGGCTTTTATAATGTCTCTCTAACAGGTAGTGTTTCATAACTTAAGAACACAAAATATTGTAAATCATATATATGAATTTCTGTCCCTGGAGAATTTAATAAATGAGGCCAGAATTTCAGGTCAAAAGTTAATTAAAAACTTGAGGAATGAATTGACTTGAGTTTTGTCTTACCTGTGCTGTCTTACTAATGTGGGTCTGATTATATCTGGAAATAAAATACCATTTAGAGCCGTGGCCCAACTGGTTGGAGCATTGTTCCGTAGCCCAAGGGTTGCAGGCTTGATTGCTGGTCAGGGCACATAACTGGGTCCTTGGTCTGGACATGTATGATCCCCCGGCCTAGTGATCTCCAGTATGGGCACCAGTGGTTATGCAACTGATGAATGCTTCTCTTTCTCTCTCTCTAAAAAGCAATGTAAAAAATGCCCTCGAGTGAGGATAGGTAAAAAAGAAAAAATGTATCATTTAGGGTTCTCAGATACAGCTCCCTGATAGATGCCACTCAATTGTAAAATCTCCATCCAGGAATGTCTCTGCCTGTCTTGTTGTTGGACAGTCCCTAGGCAGTTGGTAGATGGCACTCATTTGAGCAAGGAAGAATTCCTTAATTTAGAAATAATCTGTGGTGCATGTATCCAGCAAGGACCAAAGTGGAAAGAGCTCACTGTTGATTGTGAACATTGGGGAATCAAGTAGAAGAAGTAGAAATCTACCAGAGTTCAAAATTGTTCACCCATGTAAGTGTTAGGGATGGTAGAAAGATAAAAGAATATAGAAAAGATAAAAAGTCACACAAAAAATGAATTCACTTTATTTAGGCGTGACTATTACTTTAGGAACTTGGAATTAGAAAATGAAAGATTCTTTGTTTTCCTTTATTGGCTTCTTTTTCTGTAACCTCACATCTCAGCTGGCTGTGTCTGTGACCAGTGGTTATGGAGTAATGCAGGAGAATTTAATAATTCCCAAATTATTCTTATTGTTCTGTCCCCTAATTTTATTTCCTGAGCCAAATTTGGTTGATTTTGTAACTGTTTTACCCTGTAAAGAAATTGAACGCCTGTCCCAACCATCCAGGGTACCTAGTTTAAAAGGCACATGTGTGCCCTGGCCAGTGTGGCTCAGTTGGTTGGAGTGTCGTCCCATAACTGAAAGGTCACAGGTTCGATCCCCGATCTAGGTGCGTAGCAGAGACAACCAATTGATGTTTCTCTTTCTCCCTTCCCCTAAAAGCAGTGAAAAAGTGTCCTACAGTGAGGAATTTAAAGGGGGCGGGGGGCACTTGTGCCAACAGCAACTGAGTCAAGAAGCCCTGAGAAATGGTAGACAGGCTCTTTGAATTACATGTTTAAAAAGACCTAAGAACACATTGCTTTAGACCTGTATACTCCAAACTATAGTGAAGAACTCTGGGAAATAGGGTCTGGGAAGGTACTTTGAGTTAAGAAAGTAGAGAGGAAGAAGATCTGCATTGACTTGGAAACCTAGTCAGTTAGAATTTCCAGGATTCTTGTTACCCAGGTCTTGAGCAGTGAGTGCCAATTTTCATCATCTTAGAGAAACAAGTATGATTCTTGTAAGGCTAACCCCAGAAAGACCAAAACTAGAGTTTAATAAATAGACTCCAAGGAAACCAGTGTGGAAGATTTAGATTTGAAAGTCATTTCTAGACAGTTTCTTTCTGAGGAAGGATGCTAAGTAGAATTCTGGCAAGTAGATGCAAGTTCCGTGTATACTTACATCTGGAGTTTCAGTCCTCCAGAAGGCTGTAGACATTGTGCTTGGCATTGTCCATTCCCTCAAGCCATTGAGAACAGTACATCCTTTTGCCTTCGCTCTTGACAGGATCGACTATCATGGAGTTGTAATATAACCTCCTCTCTTGTAAATCCTCAGATAGCCAGGACCATGTTGTCATTGGTATAATGAGTTGTCTCCTTTAACAGTGTGTCAGCTGTACCTAGAGTGGGCAACTAGGCTTCGCTGCCTTTGCCCTTCTTCCCCCGTCAAGCTAACCATTTTCTTCTTGCCCCTGAGTAACTAATGAGACGACTCAAAAGAGAATGAGGTACAGGAAACACATTTGGAATTTTTATTTAATCAGTATGGAAAGAACACTCCTATCCATTTCTAAACCCAGTGTCTTTGTTTCTGTATCCTCCGAGGAATTTAGACAGAAAAAGTACCTTTATAGAGGTTTTATCATCACTCATATTTCAGTGTCTTCTTTATTCTAGGATTTGAGTTCTCTGTCTTCCATGGGTGAATTGGGACAGACCTTAGTTCCCTTGGATTTCTTTGTTGGGTATAGAAAAGAAGCTTCTTAAACTTTTCTATGAACCTTCACTTTTGGACATACCTTAATTTTTTTCTTTTTTATTGTTTAGTGAGCCAGACCGAGGAAGGCTAACTCCCTCCCCAGACATCATTGTTTTATCTGATAATGAGGCTTCCAGTCCTCGTTCCAGCTCCCGAATGGAAGAAAGACTCAAAGCAGCCAACCTAGAGATGTTTAAGGTAAAAAAAAAAGGCAGAGAAAGAGAAAGGTTTTTCTTACTACTTCTACTCTCTTTAATTCTGTAAGAGTCCCAGTTCTGGCTTTTGTATGGTTTACTTTTTAGATCTAAATATCTACCCATTGATGATACTTTATAAATAATTATTAATCTCAGAGGAGCTTTTGGAGGGAACTGTTAGAACCAAGTGAAGATAGTTTGAAATAGCATATTCAGTAGAGTTTATCTTTGGAAAACGAAAGCAAAACTTCATAATTCAAGTTGTATAAAATAAACTCTTGTCTGAAAGGATACCTTCTGTACTCTATCCTGGCTCTCAAAACATGGAGGGTTTCCTAAATTTTTATGTATGTCTAGAGGAAATATGGCTTTAAAAGATTTAGAAACATTATTTTAAAGGAAAGCAGTGTCTCCTTTTGGCCAGTAATTTTGCCAGTAATATGGTTGATCAGCATTTATATGTGGTCTCTCCTTTTATTCTGTATTTTTGAGTACAGCAAGTCCTTGAATAACGTCATTTCATTCAACATTATTTCTTTTGGTGTTGATGAGAAGGGGAAAAAAAACAAATTCCCAGCGTTGCTTATCCTCCCCATGTCTGTGCAGGTTTTCTCTGGGTACTCTGGTTTCCTCCCACATCCCAAAGATGTGCATATTAGGTTAAATGGTGTGACTCACTTGTCAGTCTGAGTGGTGTGTGGGTGTGGGTTTGAGTGTGCCCTACAATGGAAAGGTATCCTGTGCAGGGTCAGCTCTCTCCTTTTACCCTGAGCTGCCAGGATAGGTTCTGGCCACTGCCAACCCTAAACTGGAATAAGTGAGTTGGAAAATAATTATCTTACTTGTTTTTATTAATCTCTCTTAAATATGTATAGAACTTACATTTATTTTAGTATTTAATATTAGAGTGTTTTGGTCTTTATTTAGAAGTTTGGTAATGTTTTTGTGACCAGAAATATGCTATAAGAACTAAACTCTTGTTTATATCAGCCTAAGGCAAAATTGGTTCCATTAAACATCATTTTGCTTAAAGGCATGGTTTTCAAGACCCTACTGATGATATTAAGTTAGGACCTAACTGTACCTACTGAATACCAGGCACTGTGCAGAACCCCAATGACACAAAGATAACAGTCCCATCAACACTTCTGCTTCCTGTGGAAGATGAGGGTTTCAGACCTAAAAGAAGGACTCATCTTGCAGAGCTGACGATCTCCATGGTTTTTTAGGGGAAAGGCATTGAGGAACGGCAGCAGCTCATCAAGCAGCTGAGGGACGAGCTGCGATTGGAAGAAGCTCGACTGGTGCTGTTAAAGAAGCTGAGACAGAGTCAGCTGCAGAAAGAGAATGTGGTGCAGAAGGTGATGTGCCCGAGAAAGGGGGGTGGGGAAAGGAAAGAAAAGCTGGTTTGAGAATGGGCTGCTCTAGGTAGGTTGAGCTGAGTGGCTTACTCCCTTTTTCCGTGGTTTTTCGTCTCTAGAAATAGTGATTTTATTTTAGGCCTTAATCAAGAAAACTTTGATTCTTTTTTTTTTTCTTTCCCATTTTTCCTCTTGGTCAGTGGGATTTTCACATTAACAAAGAACTTTAAAAGTTTAGAAGTGTACTGAATTTCTGTCTCTTTAGCCTTTTCCAACTGTTTCATTTTCTGTTTTCCCAGACTCCAGTTGTACAGAATGCAGCATCTATTGTTCAGCCATCTCCTGCCCATGTGGGACAGCAGGGCCTCTCCAAGCTTCCCTCTCGGCCTGGGGCCCAAGGGGTTGAACCTCAGAATTTGAGAACATTACAGGTATGTGACACACAGAGGGATCTTACTGTCAGAGGGTCCTGTTTGTCCTCTCTCTGTTTTAGGACTTTTGTGAAAATTGTAGACGAGCCCAGCCGTGACAAAGGTGTTGTTCCTACAGACGGTCCTGTTGGTCCTTTGTGGCCTGATTTAGTCTCCAGTAGAAGGATGGATAACGCTCATCTTTCCACTGTATTTTTCCTTTAGAGGATGTTTGCAGTTTAGCCATTTTTCATATGGGGTTGGATAGCTTCCACCAAAAAAGAAAAAAGCCCGGAAATGCCTAGCCACTAATCAGGGTTTGCAGTGATGGTAGACTTATCTCATAGGTCATTAGGCACGATTACTAAATCTGACTCTGTTCCTGTATTTCTACTCAGCTGTGTGTTATAGGTAGTGTATTCTCTTTAGCATTTTACCACCTATGACTAGTTCTTGTCTTCCCTTTCAGGGTCATAGCGTCATCCGTTCAGCGACCAACACCACCCTTCCACACATGTTGATGTCTCAGCGTGTTATTGCACCAAACCCAGCCCAGCTACAGGGCCAGCGGGGCCCACCTAAGCCTGGCCTTGTACGCACCACAACACCCAATATGAATCCCACCATCAATTACCAGCCGGTAAGAGAAAGCCGTAGTATGAAAATACAGAAATCTTCTGGTTGGTTTCCTGGTTGAAAGAACCATAGATTTTGTTTTTGAACATAGAGAAACTAAAACAACAAGGATAATTTTGGTGGAACTAGACAACTGTCCTAAAAGCAGAGGCATTGAGGGATTGATGAAAGTTAGATGGAAAAGGGAGGTTATGTAGCACAGCACCAATAAACTAAATCTGCCCAGAAGAGAGAGGGTCTTAAGGAATAAGAAGCACAAGGATGCATGACAGAAAGCATCTTTAATTTTTTTTTCTCTTAGCAGTTTTAGCTCATAGCCACTGTCATTCTCCTTTCCTCTGTGCTACAGTTCTTTCTCAGTGAAGAAGTTGGACACCTCCTGTCTTTTCTGGAGTTTTGGGGAAGCTAAATAGTCCAGACTAAGATCAAATAGTGTTGTCTGCCACCAAAGCAAGAACTGGCCCATTTTCCCCCGTAATCATCACTGACCCCTGTACTTGATCTATTTCAGCAGTCAAGTTCTTCTGTTCCCTGTCAGCGCACGACATCCTCTGCCATCTATATGAACCTTGCTTCCCATATCCAGCCAGGGACCGTGAACAGAGTGTCCTCACCACTTCCTAGCCCCAGCGCCATGACTGATGCTGCCAACTCACAGGCTGCAGCCAAACTGGCTCTTCGCAAACAGCTGGAAAAGACACTCCTGGAGATTCCACCCCCTAAACCTCCTGCTCCCTTGCTTCACTTTCTGCCTAGCGCAGCCAATAGCGAGTTCATCTACATGGTAGGCTTGGAAGAAGTCGTACAGAGTGTTATCGACAGCCAAGGTAAGACTGTTTTTTATCTGGTCAGTCTTTTTATTGAAGCGAGAGGTTACCAAGCCTGATTGACAAGCAGAGTATCACAGGGGATTACATAATATTAAATAGCCTCTTATTATATATTGTGTATTTTGTATCTTGTATATTTTTTGCTATATTGTTTAGTTCTTTTAAATGGTACCTAGCATGATTCATGTATAATATGATGACTGGAACACTTTTTTTTTTTTAATTTAATATATTTAATTGATTATGCTATTACAGTTGTCCCATCTCCCCCCCACCTCCACCCTGCACACCACTTCGCCCCCCCACACAACCCCTCTTTAGTTCATGTCCATGGGTCATATGAGTTCTTTGGCTTCTACATTTCCTATACTATTCTTAACCTCCCCTGTCTGTCTTCTACCTACCATTTATGCTTCTTCTTCCTTGTACCTTTTTCCCCTCTCTCCCAACCTACCCCCCTGATGATAACTCTCCGTGTGATCTCCATTTCTGTGATTCTGTTCCTGTTCTAGTTGTTTGCTTAGTTTGTTTTTGTTTCTGTTTTAGGTTCAGTTGTGAATAGCTGTGAGTTTGTTGTCATTTTACTGTTCATAGTTTTGATCTTTTTCTTAGATAAGTCCCTTTAACATTTCATATAATAAGGGCTTGGTGATGATGCACTCCTTGAACTTGACCTTATCTGGGAAGCACTTTATCTGCCCTTCCATTCTAAATGAAAGCTTTGCTGGATAGAGTAATTTTGGATGTAGGTCCTTGCCTTTCATGACTTGGAATACTTCTTGCCAGCCCCTTCTTGCCTGCAAGGTTTCTTTGGAGAAATCAGCTGACAGTCTGATGGGCACTCTTTTGTAGGTTACTGTCTCCTTTTCTCTTGCTGCTTTTAAGATTCTCTCTTTATCTTTCATCTTGAGTAATGTAATTATGATGTGCCTTGGTGTGTTCCTCCTTGGGTCCAAGTTCTTTGGGACTCTCTGAGCTTCCTGGACTCCCTGGAAGTCTATTTCCTTTGCCAAAGTAGGGAAGTTCTCCTTCATTATTTGTTCAAGTAAGTTTTCAATTTCTTGCTCTTCCTCTTCTCCTTCTGGCACCCCTATGATTCGGATATTGGAACATTTAAAGACATCCTGGAGGTTCCTAAGCCTCTCCTCGTTTTTTTGAATTCTTGTTTCTTCATTGTGTTGTGGTTGAATCTTTCTTTCTTTCTTCTGGTCCACACCATTGATTTGAGTCCCATTTCTCTTCCCATCCCTGTTGGTTCCCTGTATATTTTCCTTTATTTCACTTAGCATAGCCTTCATTTGTTCATCTAATTTGTGACCAAATTCAACCAAGTCTGTGAGTATCCTGATTACCAGTGTTTTGAACTGTGCATCTGATAGGTTGGCTATCTCTTCGTCACTTAGTTGTATTTTTCTGGAGCTTTGATCTGTTCTTTCCTTTGGGCTATTTTTGTTGTCTTGGTGTGCCTGTTACGTATTATGGGGCGGAGCCTTGGGTGTTCACTGGGGCGGGGCGACCCACGTTGCTGCGTTGTGACGCTGTTTGTGGGGGAGGGGTCCAAGAGGGAACAATGGCGCTTGCTCCGCTCTCTGCCGGTTTTCAGTGACTTTCCACGCTACCCACAGTCAAATTGGGCCCCTCTCTGGTGCTGATTCCGGGTGGGTGGGCTTGTGTACGTTCTAGGACCCTGTGGGTCTCTCCAACGAGCTCTCCTGTGAGGCTGGGAGTTTCTCCTGCTGCCGCTGCCTCAACCCCCACAGGAGTTTTCAGTCAGAGGCTTTGACACTTTATTTCCCCGAGCTGAAACTCTGGGTTGCAGGGTCTGTCTCACTCCCCAGTTGTTCCTCCTGGTTTATCCTCACGAGGGAGTGGGACGCCTGGGCTGCAGCCACCACCTCTCCCGGCCAGCTGCGCCTTTCCCTATCTGCCAGCCACCGCCCCGCCGTGTGAGTCCTCTCTGCCCCTTCTACCGGTCTGGATGAATGTTTCTTCTTTAATTTCTTGGTTGTCAGACTTCCATACGGTTTGATTTTCTGTCAGTTCTGGTTGTTTTTTGTTTTAAAATTTGTTGTCCTTCTTTTGGTTGTGCAAGGAGGCACAGTGTGTCTACCTACGCCTCCATCTTGGCTGGAACACTTATTTTTTAAATTTATTTATTTTTATAGAGAGAGGAAAAAAAAAAATTTGTTTGTTGTTCCACTTACTTATGCATTCATTGGTTGTGCCCTGACTGTGAATCAAACCTGCAACCTTGGTGTATCAGGATGACACTCTAACCAGCTGAGCTATCTGGCCAGAGTTAGAACACTTATTTTTTGATGTCAGTATTTATGGGATATTGTGCTACATTATTAGATTCAGTCTCTGCCATTTGAGTGTTTATAGTTGAGAAAATAGACATACTGATGTAGATAACCATGACCACATACAAGCTTGTTAACTAACACTGAACCAGACTATAAAGGATTAACACTGTGCAGTCTAGACAAGCGGAAGTTATTAAGCCTGAATTTTTAAACTTAGGGACTTAGGGGAATACCTAACAGTACAGTGCCTAAAGGGCTCAATATTAACTAGAAACAGATAACAAAGTGAGTAATTTGAACACTGATAACTAAAAGTTACAAACATATGTGACAAAGATAAATGCAGTCTGAGGTAAAGAGATGCTAAGAAGTGTCCTGACTGGTGTGGCTCAGGGGTTTAGGCATAATCTCACAAACCTGAGAGAGAGAGAGATGCTAAGAAGCAAAAATATTGGCTGAGTTAGCTGGAGTCGTTTGAGTCTGAATTGATGGGGTTTTTTAGTCATTGTAGTATAATAGGAAATCAGAAGACTTGGGTTCTTGTGCCACCTTTGTCACTTAGGAGCTGTGTTTCTTGGACTCCATTTTCTCCTTTGTAAATGGGGATGGTGGTATCTGAATTCACTAAAGTAATTTATAAGCAAAGGGAATAAAAGTATTTTATAAACTATAGAGTATTACTTTTGTAGAGTCTCTCTCTTAATTCGGCAGAATAAACTCCTGGAGAGAGATTCATTTGATGAAGAGCAACAGCAGATAGGGAGGGCATGTGAAACCACTGATGATTCTTCTTGTCGGCACCCAGGCAAAAGCTGTGCCTCTCTTCTGCGGGTCGAGCCTTTTGTCTGTGCCCAGTGCCGCACAGACTTCACCCCTCACTGGAAGCAGGAGAAGAACGGTAAGATTCTCTGTGAGCAGTGTATGACCTCCAACCAGAAGAAGGCTCTAAAAGCCGAACACACCAACAGGCTGAAAAATGCTTTTGTTAAAGCCCTACAGCAGGAACAGGTAAGAATTCTGACTTCTCACCGGCTACTTTGCCCAGGTTGAGTTTTCCCAAAAGATAGTTACTTCTAGTTTAGAGGAGCTGTCTCTGTGAGCCCCACAGTCCGTCCCGGTGACTAGTTTTCTGGATCTAGGTTTCTAGAACCTGAAGGCCTGGATTCCCTTTTTTCCCTACTTACCATCCTGTCTTTCCCATTTCTATTTGATTATTTCTGATCAGGTAAGAGTTATATTAGTGTTACATAATGGCTGAGGTTAAGGGAAAGGGGCAGAAAGCTTGAGACTTTTGGCTTTCCCTATTTGTTCTTGACTTCATTTCCTCTTCAGACAAATGGATTTTGATGGAAGGGATTTGTATTTGTATTGGATATCTCTTTGAGAAAAGTTACTATCTGCAGTCTGTATTTGATAATGAAATGACAATGGAAGGGTAGATTGTAAAGTGGCCTAGTGAAGATTGGTGGTACTAGAGTATGTGAACACCTCCTGTAGGGTGAATACTCTGAGTCTGTCTTGAAGGGGGAGGGTGTGTTGAGAAGTTCAGATTCTTTTCCTCTATTCTACTTTCCACCCACCACCCATCAGACCCCTTTGGGTAGCATCATGGACCTTCTGGAAAATGAGTAGACAGGGGTCAAAGAAAACACCTCAGTAACTCATCAGGCTTAATTATACCAGTCAGCTCATCGCCACTACCCAGGTCTCTCCAGTTAACTTCTGAGAGCCAGCTTTTTTGGAGAGAAGGACCCCTTAAATCAGTGAAGCATGTTGGCTCCTTGTACCCGGACATCTTAATGCACCTACCCCACCAAACTCTTCTGCCTTTTCCACATCCCTCTAACTAGCTGGCAACATTAGAGATAAGAAGACCTCTAGGTTTTCTGGTTAGGAAATTGGGTGCTGTCCTGCCCAACTTGACCTGGTGACTCCCAACAGGAAATTGAACAGCGGTTACAGCAGCAGGCAGCCCTCTCCCCCACTGCGGCTCCAGCTGTGTCCAGTGTCAGTAAACAAGAGACCATAATGAGACATCATACACTTCGGCAGGTAAGGGTTTCTTTCCAGGGTTTGTCAGCCATTTATCCCAACTTGTTTTTCCTTCTGTGGGAAATCACATTATAATTCTGCACTCCTATATCCCTACCTCCCTCTCCCTTAACCCTTCCATCATGGCAGAGTTGTGTTGAACTGTCTCCTCATCATTGCAGGCTCCACAGCCCCAAAGCAGCCTCCAGCGTGGCATACCCACATCTGCCCGTTCCATGCTTTCCAACTTTGCACAGGCACCCCAGCTGTCTGTGCCAGGTGGCCTCCTTGGTATGCCAGGTAAGAAGGGTTGGTCTGAGAACTTTTCTCAGAGATTGACTAGTTAGTACACGATTCTTCAGCAGCTTCTTTAAATGAACTGTTCCTTCTTTTGTTTTCTGTTCTTTCTTTAGGTCCTACTCCATTCACTCTTTTGTTACTCGGCAAATGTTTGCTAAATTCATATTACATGCCAGGCACAGTGTAGTGGGTTCTTGATGGTAAAAATGGCACAATCTGCCATTGGAAATTTAATGTCTCATAAGCACCCTTGGTGGACATACGGTTATTGACCCCTTTTGGCCACAGCAGCAGGATCAACTGTCCTAATCCTGTTTGAATGATCCAGGGATGCCTCTCCACAGTCAACAGCCCCCAAAACCAAAGCAGATTCAGTGATTTCATCTCTTTGTCTTGGTTATTTTCTTCTCACAACTGTTTTTTTCCGACTATCCTATATCATCAAGACACATCATGTGTATTATTCCTGATAGAATTGAAGTTTCAGGAAGACCTCTTTCCCTGAAGCTTGAGAGCAGAGGAGTAGTTGCTACTGAAATAAAGCTTAACTGAGTCTAGACAGAAGTAGGCAACTTCTAATATTTTCTCCCTGTGTCCAACTCTGTAGCCCCAAGTACAGCAGAAGAAGGCGTCATTTCCTTTTTTAATACCTGCCCTCCAATTTTGTCTCTTGGGTCTAGGTGTCAACATTGCATACTTGAACACTGGCATCGGAGGACACAAAGCCCCCAGTTTGGCAGACCGACAGCGGGAATACCTTTTAGACATGATCCCTCCCCGGTCTATATCGCAGTCCATCAGTGGACAGAAATAACGCCTGTTCCACTTGTACTGCCCCACCCTTGAATCCTTTACCCCTCTCCTCCCCGTTGGCCCCAACTTCCGTCGCATGCAGTGCCTGTACTGGTGCCTACCATACACGGAAAACAAAACAGAAAAACAGAAGACAAAAAATAGAAATCAACAAGAAAACGTATGCCCTGCCCCACTACCTCCCCTTTATTTCACACTGCTGCAGTCTGTTCTTCTGCCGCTCTGTCTCCTCTCTTCCGTTTTCTTTCAGTGAGGTGGATCTTCGCCTCTGGTAGAGGTCAGAATGAGGTCCTGGGGAGAAATCTAAGCCCTCTGATGAGTGTTTCTGAAGTTTGTTTTTATGCTATAATTATTATTTTTAATGATGTTGTGTGTCCTTCCTTTGTTCAGTGGACGGTTAAACCTTTTTATTTTCCCCCAATATTTTTCTTTTTCTTTTTTTGTTCTTTTTCTTTTATATATATAAACATTCAGTTAAATGATAGGAGCATTGCAGTAGGGCCCCAGCTGTCAGGTAGGACATGACTAGGAGTGTGAGGGCAGAAGTTTTTATGCACTTAACCCCGGGGGGCAGGGGCGGGGGCATCAGACGAGGAGAAACAGCATGCTCACTGTGGAGTCTCTGGGCTGGGCAGTTGGGCTCCTGTGAAGGAGGGGAAAGAGCCTGGAGGGAGAAGCTTTGAAACTTAATCCCCTGGAACTGACTCGTGGAGGGGAGCAGGGGCACGATGATGAGCGCAGCGTTGAGCCAAGGAGGCCCAGGACCAGTTGCGGGCCCTCTGGATGCTGGGGGGTAAGACTGGTGTCCTGCCCCGGGGAAACATGAAAGTCTACTCCAGGCCAACTAGCCCAAAGTAATTATTTCATCTCACTTTCTTCCTAAAAATTTTCGCCACCCCCACTTTTTTTTTAACCCTGATCTGCCCCTGGTAACCACAGCCCCGTTTGCTCTACAGAGGAATGGCTGTTCCCTGCCCGAGTGTGCGGAGAGCTCTAGAGCTGGAGTGGGCATGAGTGAGTGAGGTGGCAAAGGGAGGGAATAGATTTAGAGGAAGGAAGAAGGGCCTTCTCTCCTGAAAACTGAGCCTCACGTTTGTCTCTCTCTTCACCCTCTGAGTGCCAGGAGGTGAGGGTGAGGGCACCTGCTCAGATTGGAGTCCTGCTGTGACCCTGCTGCACTAACTGCAGAGCCAGCTGCTCAGAACCAGACCACTGGTGTCCAGTCCAGCTTTGGGGCTCTGCTAGAAAAGTGTTTGTCGCCACCCCACCTCCCCCATTCCCAAGTTCGATTAATTTTGCTTTTTTTTTTCTTTTCTCTCTTAAGCGCTACTAATGTAGAAAATGAATTGAATCGTGCAATGTTGCTGTTCTGGGAATTGGGGAGATGAGCATCCCATTTGCCCGTACCATGGGGGAGTGGGAGGGGACCAGGCTGTTTCTGAGGTAAGGGAAGTCCTGTAAAGGTAGGGTTTCTGCTCTCATTGTGTGTACCCATCTGCCTCTCCAGCTCTAGAAGCTACCACAGCGCTAGGAAGGGTTACTCTCAGCAGAGAGGTGTGAAGAGGACTTTAACATTTTGCCCTTGAAAGCCACCTGGGAAAGTTCCCCCACTTTTATTTCTTAAAATTTATTTTTTAAAAGTAAAGAAGGCACTTTTAAAATTTAACACACACACAAACTGCACATCTTCCCCGAAGTTTGGGGATGGGATGGGATGGGAGAAGGAGCTAGAATCAGGCTCAGTTCTCCCCACTCTGGCCTCTATTCCCCATCCCCCAGAGCCACTGTGGGTGATTGTACTGGCCCCATAGGCCTTCCTGGCTTTTGTCTTTCCTCCCTTCCCCCAATTCATTGAGCACTTAATAAAGGAGCAGAGATACATCCTGTGTCTGGGCTCCCCCAGTGGTGAAATGATCTGGAAGCTAGACACTAGTAACAGGTAGTGATGGGGTCGTTTCGAGTATTTTTCTGGGGAATGTGGTACCCCTGACTGTAAGTGGTGGTGGGGGGGAGTAATGGAACTGGGTGTGGGATTATTTTAAAATTATATATATATATATATATATATAAAAAGATATATTCTTACATCTTTTCTTTGCCCTCTGTGCTTTGAAAGCACTGGATAAATCGTTTGGTTTTGCTTTTCTCTCTTCCATGAAATTGGAAGCTTTTTTTAAAAATATATTTCCCTACAAGTCATCTTGCCTTGTGGCATGTCTGTTTAGCCTCTTCCTCTCCCCCCACCCATGATGAAGTGCCATTTCTGTTGTCTCTCCTCCCCCAGCTCAGAGGCACTCAAGAGGTATGATGTGCCCAAGTTTGTCAGTTGAGATTAAAAGTAAGGAACAGAGAATGTGCAATATCGTTTGGCTGGGGGCTGTCCCTGCCCTGAGCTGAGCCCCTTCCCTGGGAGCCAGGCCACCTTTGAATGGGGTTTGGATATAAGATGTGTAGAGAAGGGGGAATGATGGGGAAGGAAAGCCTATAGCTGGGTGCCTGCCAAGGTGCTGAGGCGATGGGGGAGAGGGTGGAGTCTTCCCTGTTTTTATCCCCTCAGGGTCAATTACATAGAGGCTGCTTATTACTAGTATAGCTCCATGACCCTTGGCTCAATCACTGAGGTTTAATTTCTTACTCTCCCCATTTTTATACCCTTCCCAGGGATTAGTGATGGGGGTGAAGTTTCCCTAATCATGGTAAAAGTATTAGCCTTCCACCTCTTTCCCTCCCTCTCCCCTGTCCTGTCTTCCTCATTTCTTTAACTTTTTTATCACTGATTGCTTTGTGTCCCTCCAAGCCTGTTGTTGCTGTCCATCCCCAGGCCTTGGGCCCCATAGACACTAAACCTCATGCTCTGAAGACAGGAGGACAGGTTCTCTGTTCAGAGTTTTCCTTTACCCTCTAGAGCTCTGAAGCTCGGGTCATACAGTGAGGATCCCACTAGTTCTGCCTGGCTTTCTCCATCTCCAGAGACTCTCGGAGTAGTTTATGGACAGTGGCTTATTTCCTAGAAGCTTGAAACAGGTGGATGAGTGAGGAGGCTTGGGTACAGCTGAGGGACAGAGGTCCTTATTTGTGTCTCTCTCTTTTTTCTTTTTTTTTTTTTTTTTTTTGTTACTTGACCACAGCATCTGAACTTCTTTCCTCCATCCTTGGAATAAGTATTTTTTTCCACATTTTTGGATGTATGTATGGTAGACATTTTTTTTTTAAGACAGAGATAAATGTGTTCCTGCTTTGGTTACCTTTCCTTTCCCCTTTAAAAAGAATTAGCTATAGAACTGCTTTGTAAAGATGCTTCTTGATATTTTACGTTTGTTCCTTTTCCCCAACCATTCCCTTTTCTCTCCACTCCTCCAGAAGGCATAACCCTTCTCTCCACCCACCCCAGTCCCAATCCTAGGTCCGTTCCCCTCCAACAAGACCTTCATTAGCTTATGATATTTGCTGCGGAGATGTTATAACAAGGACTCATTCCTGTATATAAGCTATTTCTTGATCCATTTAAAAGGAATTGTACATTGTGTAGAAAAAAAAAACCTGAAAAAGAGAAAAAAAAAGCCCTAGCCATGGATATTGTGAAACCGTGTTATGTCATTTTGTAATGTGCCCGTTTGTGTATGATCCGTGCAAAAGGGTTTCTGGGGAAGGGGTGGGGGTTGGGAGGCAGGGCTGTGGAGGGTGGGTCGGGGAGTGGGCCGGGCCCAGCACACTGAGACTGGCAGCTGCTCCGACCCCATCCCTCCTTAGAGATGCCACCTCCCCCACCACCCACCCCTCATTTGTGCCTTGCCTCCCCACCCTGGAGTGTTCCCTCCGGGTCACCAGCACTGCCTTGGCAGAGCCCACTCCCTATTCTAACCTGCCCACCCTCCCCAGCCCCCAGCATTAGGTTGGCACTGTGGGGAAGTGCTGGGGGCTGGGAGGTAGCCGAGGAATGGGGCCGTCCCCGGGGGCATTGAAACCAAGTATTATCATGAATTGTAATTGTATTTGCACTGTTTTTTTTCCTCTTATTGCATCAGCATATATACAATATACCTATATAACAAAATGTAGTGTCAAGCTTTCTTATGCAAGGGATTTCCCCTACCTCACCTTCCCCCCTAAAAAAGAGAACCTAGTTTCATGGGCCTTTGAGGGGGGATTGTTAGGGGATGATAGAAAGGACTTTAACAAGTCATCCTAAGAAAGTCTCACCTAGGGAGAGCCACATCCATAAGGATTTTAGGCTTCGTAAATTGGGGTGAGGTGGGGCTAGTATGAAAGCTAAGGCTCCTGGTCCAGACTGGAGAGTAAGAGAACCACAACACGAAGGCGGGTGGGGTGGTGGCACAGTCTGGAGACCTGGGGTCTCGTCCCAAACTTTCCTACTTGGTATGGTAGAGTTAATTTTCTGGATCTCAGTTTTCTTATTTGTGAAACGACAGTGGAAATCATCTCGCCACCAAGTTAATTCCATGGTTCTTCCCCAACTTGCAAAGCAACTTGAGGTGAGGAAAATGTTGGGCTGAACAACCAGAGAGGAAACCAGAGTTGACTAGTGCTGAAGTGGTTGTATGTGTGACAATGCCCTTGGAGAGCTGCCAGGCCTCTGCTGTTACTTTTGGTTTGGGAAAGGCAGCAGTGATGTCTTTGTAGATCTGTGACATCTTTGTCCTTATGTCTCTAGTCATTTGAGGACAGGGACCAGGCCTCAAAGCCCACCTCAGGGCCCTGAAGGGCGGTTGACTAGTGAGTGCCCCAGGTTAGTGGTCTGGTGACTTGCACCCTCTGTGAGCCCCCCTGTCACCGTGGTGACACAGCAGGAGAGCTCAGGTACGTAGTTCTCGTCTTGTCTCCTTCCCTCATATCCCGTCTGACCCCCAAAGGCAGCTGTCTCACACAGTCTGTCTCCTTCAGGGGCCCAGTGTCCCCACAGCCTGGGTTGAGTGCTCCCAAACGCTTGAGGTTCTTGGCTGGTAAAGCCTGGAGAGGACACAGGGTGATGGGTGAGGCCCTGGTGAAGGTAGAAGGATAGACTGGGGTGGGGGGCGGGCGCAGGGAGGTGGGATGGGGAATGGCCTTCTCTGAATGGGGTGGGTGGGAGGGGAACAAGACCCTTTTGCACAACTCTCTTTTAAGTTTCCTTTTTTTTTTTAACTCATTCTAATTTTCTGCGTTGTGTTTGGGAATTAAAATGAAAAAAACTAAGACCAATAGAAACTGGTTTTCAAAAAGGCAAATACACTCCCATCTGTTTCAGATGCTGCTGAGCATTTCAGCAGTGACAGATTCAAATAATAAGCTAATTTTTGGAGAAAGGATTAAAAGAAAAAAAAAACTTTGTAATATTTATCACTTGCAAGCTATGTTTAATAAAGAAAGGAATGGTTTCTAGACTTTCCTGTGGCTTGTGCTTTAGTCATGGTGGGGTGGTGGTGGCGGGTTGGTGGGAGGGCTGTGGGGTGATCGGGAGATGCGCTCTGGGTTCACTCCCTGCAGTCATGGGTACCTTGGGTTTGTACCTTCTCTTTCAATTGTGATGATGATTTAAAGCCCTTACCTGCTTTTGTATTTATGTTCTTCTACACCTTATGTGGAACCAGTATTCTGGAAGCCACTGACCCCACTTTAGTTTCCTGATGGCTTAGGGTCTAAAGGTATTTGGAAGGAAGTAGTATTTAATCCAGAGTCTGGGTCTCCATTCCGTCTAGGGAGAGGTGTTCCCTAGCCATCCTCAGCCTTTTCTGTCACACTGCTCTAGTCCGTAGTGACCGAGTCCTTTGTAACATGCTGGTTTCTCCATGTGGGGCACTTACAACAACAGCGTGCACTGCTCTTTTCTTAGCAAACTGCAAACTAGTTCCTTAACTGTGCATGCACCGTGCCCTGAGCGACCTGGAATGCTCCTTCTTACCACCTCATCACCCTGCTCCCTCAAGTTTTCCTTTCAACCCAGAACATTAACCAGATCCCAATTTATTTTTCCATTTTGTTTTTTTATTTCCAGCAAAGCACTTAGACCAGGATCACCCAGAGGAAAGGACGTCATTTCCCCCAAGAACTTGAAGTTTGGGGCTATTCTCAACCTCTGGTCCCCTGCCACATGCTTCTTCCCCTCATGGGGAGGAGCAGTCTGGGGAGGGGGCGGGTGGGTGGGGCCCAGCCTTACTGGAGTCTCATCATTGGTACTAGCGTCACTTTGTGAGAGCACAGGGGAGATGATGTTTAGGGTCCCTTAAACCCTGGGTTTTCCTTCCTCCAAGACACTCCTCACCTTTTTGGCACAACACTGGACAGCCCTGAAGGGAGAGGCAGATTGAGGGAGAGCCTGGGATTTTGGCTTTAGGGGAAGGTAGAGTGGGGTGAGGAGGGGAGATGGGGCCCTGGGTGCCATAGGCTCGCAGAGGGTGGAGTGGGAAAGAGGCGTTCTCAGGACACCTAGAGTTGAGGGGAATAGATGGGATGGGATCCTTCATACCCTCTGTGTTTACAAGGGATTCAAGACCACCAAAAATCCAAACTAATACCTCCTTTCAAAAATAGAAATCAAGTAGGGAGGAATGCCCCCTGAAAAGAGTCCAATGCTTTTGGATCTGGAAAGGGAGAGATGCTTACTTGGTTGCTCAGAGAAGCAGCTTACGTGAGCCCAGGTGTTCAGGGCTCTTACAGTGCTGGGGCAAGGAGATGAGCTCAGCACTCCCATGGCCCACCTGCTCACTCAGACCACAAGGAAAGCATGTTGCCCGTCCCTGGGTCATACCTCAGCTTGGGCACGAGTAGACAGATCTCAGACTAGGGATTCTGGTTCTGAAATGCAGGCAATGACAGAGCCCCTGGCCCTGCCTCCCCCATTTGGGGGGAACCCTTAAAGCTATATGTCTTTGGGTAGGCTCGTACATTTGAAACAGGAAGATATACTGGATGGGGTATGAGGCAGGAGTGATGCGGCTGGGGATAACTCCCAGCTGGTTTAGTTTGAGGTTATTTGATGTATTAGGGAGTCCCGCTTGAGGAGGGAGGAACGGAGAAACCACACCCTCTTCTCTCTCCCTGTGGTCAGGCCTGCCCCTCCCTGGAGAAGGACTGAGGGACCTTTGGTTCTTTCCTGACTCTGGGTGGCAGGGACAGATGAGGTAGATTCTTTGGTGGAGCTGGAGTTAGTGTCATCTAGGGAAAAGTGATCTTGGAGGGCCCTAGGCTAAGGGTGGCTGTTCCACGGTCACCTGAAGAGGAAGGAGGTCAGGTCTCGGTCCCAGGGCCTTAAGCACACCACTTCCCCTACCCACTCTCCTCACTTGAATCCCCTCACCTGGGGGATGAGTTCAATCTTCTCCCCTGGCTTCTCTCCACTCGGAGTCTGGCCTCGGCGGCCCCCAGCTCCATTTGGGGCAGTCTGAGGCACTGCCCGGCACTCTCGGGACCGCTGGCCGCAGAAGAGGCGGTCTGGGTAGGAAGGGTCAGCACCATGACATGGCTGGGTCCTCCCTCTGGCTTAGCATCCGTGGGCCCCTGCCCTTCATTCTGTTCCAAGGATGGAGAGGCAGGGCCCCTGTGCGGGACCACAGTGCTCTGGCCCACTTCTGCCACCTGTCCCCTGCCTTGGGAGCCCAGTACTGTCTGCCCTGCTTCCTGCTGCCCGCCAGGCCTTTCACTCCTGTTACCGCAGAACTCTGAGGAGAGCTGGCTCTCCCTTCCAGCCTCGGTCTGCTCCGTCATAAAGTGGACTCGTAAGGCACCGGGGCTCTTTCCTGCTCTTTGGCCCTAAGCCACAGTTACTCAGGCTGTCTTCCTGGCAATTTTCTAAATTAGCCATCTTGGCCCTTACCTATGTTTCCAGCCCAGGAGGAGGCGAACAGTGAGAGCAGCCGGGCCCACATGGATGCCCACCACAAGCCCAGGCAGTGAGCTGCTCTCGCCCTGACTGCAGGAGCACCCAGCTTTGGGTGCTGTGGGCAGACACAGTACTGTCTGTCAGAGGGCCTGGGTGGAGGCAAAGCCCTGCCCCTCCTCCTCCCCAAGACTGACAGCCATGGTCTTACACGAGGGGCCTTCTCTGGCCCCAGGCCTACTGCCCTCCTACTGGGCCCCACTCACCAGCGGTGGCCAGGGGCACGTAATGCAAAGAGACAAAGCGAGCACTGCTGTCACCATCCCCATTGCCACTGAAAGCCTGGAGCTTGATCTCAGAGGGCTCCGGGCTCTGCCGGGAGCAGGAGATTGTGAGGGAGACAGGCATTTCGGGCCAGGAAACTCAGTGCCTGGGGCAAGACCACACTGAGAAGGGGGCCAGGGGCACAAGAAGGTTCGGGGCCTCACCCGGATCTGTGTAGAGGAAGGAGCTGACACTGCTAGCCAAGAGCAGGGGTCCCTCAAAATGGGTGGCCGGCAGCTTGTAGTGAAAGAGTTTGAAGCCTTGGACAGTTCCCAGCTGGGATGGCAGCTCCCAGGAGGCCTGCACCAAGGTGGCTCTGAACACTTCGGAGGAGAAGCCCAAAGCGGGAGGGGCTGCAGAGGAAATGGGATGAGCTGTGTGGCAACCCCTGTCTGCCTGAGGCCAGGGTCTCTCCAGGGCTTCGGGGGGCTGTCACTCACTGCTGCCCATGGTGGAGGCGTGGACGGAGGCAGAGTCCTGGCTGGCACCCTCTACTGAGTAGGCTCGCAGGTGGATGGAGTAGACTGGCAGGCTCCAGGTTGGAGAAGATACGCTCTAAAGTGCCTTTGCCTCTTGGAGCCCCGGGCCAGCTGGCTTTAGGAGCAGGGCAACTCGGCAACTCAGCATCCCACTTCTTCACTATAGACACCCCCTCCTCATACAGTGGGCAAGACGCCCCTCCTGATGCCTGGCTGGAGAGCAGGGAAGTGGCTGCGGGAGTTGGAGTTAGGATGAGAAAGGCTGAGAATGAGAAAGGGCCAAGGAGCACAAGGAAGCACCAGAGGACCAGTCCCAGCAGCCTGGAGAGTCCAGACAGGCCTGCGGTTGTGAAGAGTGAGAAGGATTTGCCAAGGGACACACCAATCGCAGGTATAGGTGGGCTGGAACTAGCGACCCCTGTTCACCCACCCATGCCCACCTCCCACCGGCTGAAGGTGCAGCATGTGGCCAATGATGTCCCTGTTGGAGGGGGGCGGTTCTCAAGACAAATGGCAGAGGTGGAGAGAGTCATTGCCCACAGGCCCCTCGGGGCAGGGGGTGGCTCTGGGTCCCCTGTCACAGCCAGGCGGGCCACGGCCTGGTTGGAGCCCGCAGTGTTCTTTGCCACACATTGGTAGATGGCCTCATCCTTGGCAGAGGCCCCTGCCAGTGTCAGTGTGCTAGAGAGAGGCAGGACAGCTGCTGGGGGCTCCTTCCCACCAAGCCCCCTGCCTGGTGGGGTGGCTGCCATCGCAGAGACCCACAGTTGCCCAGGGACAGAAAGACACCACCGTATGTGGGCATTCCCTATAGCAAATCAGGTAGGGCAGAGTCTCCTGTGGGTGGGGGCTCTTGCTGGGGGTGTATGTGAATTTTAAAGAGTAGATTCAGGTAGGGTTATGTGTAGGTGGGAGAGAGGCAGGTGAGGGTACCCACTGTGGCAGACAGGCCGGGGGAGGAGGTAAGACACCAGTACCTGTTGTTGTGGGTCAGCTGAATGTTATCCCCAGGACTCATTCCTATTCACCTTCCCCTTCCCATTCTTTAACCAGACCAGATGGGGCTCAGGGACACCCTGGGCCATGCAAGTGAAGATGGCACTGCTACCTGGAGGTTTGGACAAGGACTGTGGCCAGTGGACAAACTTGGGGGGAGCTGGGCAGGCAACAGTGGGAGGGAAGGTACCATGAGGCCTGATCTCTTGTCCCACCCCTGCCCTACCTCTCTCCCCATCCAGGTGCCCATGGGGGTATGGGGTGCCCCAGGACCCTCCACACCGGGCCCACGGGGCTCACCCTGCACAAATCGAACTCTCTGTGCTGTGCACCGGACACGGGTGCCTGGCTGGTGGGCAGCACGGATGTAGACACAGGAACACTGGGCTGACGTGTCAGAGATCATGAGGTTCCCGGTGCTCAGGACTTGGATGTCCTCCACAGCAGTGAAGTGGCCACCTGCAGGGAGGTGAGGGGTCAGGACTGGCAAAGGGCAAGGAGTTGGGGGTCCTGGGGAGCAGGACAGAGCAGCTGCTCACCCAGACGGCTCCAAGAGACAAGTGGCCCCGGGTGGCCAGTGGCGATGCCCTCCAGCACCGCCGTGTGGTGCACTGAGTGCTACGTTCTGAGGCCCCGACAGGATCTCGGGCTCCTGGAGCAGCCGTGGGGATCCCACTGTGACGTGGAAACAGCAACTTGAAAGATCGAGGAACAGACCCTCCTTTCATACCCAGTCCATACTTCTGCTCCCAGAGCCCCTTCTAGTCCTTAAGTCACCAGACCTCAGAGTGGCACTGAGCAGCTGCTATTTTATTCCCAGTTTACAAATAAAGACAATGACTTGCCCAAGGTCCCTTGGCTGCGTGCTCCAAGCTAACCAGTGGGGAGGGAGAGGACTGTAAGTCGCTGCCCTTGTGCACCCTGGGATGGCCTGCATTGGTGTCAGAACATGAACTGCCACCCTCCCCAGGAACCTTGGGGTGGGGGTGGGGCTAGACACAGGGCCTAGTCCCCTTCCCTAAGTCATCCACAAATCTGGCAGGAAGCCTGTCCCTCAGAAAGAAAGCTAGGCCTCTTAAGAACTCAGTGAGTCTCAACTGCTTGGAAGGGATGTTTTTGAAATACACTGTGTGGGTCTAAACCGCATCTTTGTGCTGAGCCACCCTCTCTCATTGTATTAGGTTATTTAGCAACTCTTCCCTAGGGGTGTTGTGGCCAGGTGCTGTTCTCGCCCTGGGGGTGTCGCTGTGACAGCGAGGGGTAAACAGGCCTTTGTTTTCCTTTATCCTGTCACCTTCATTTTTGTTTTTCTACTTGGTATTTTGAGACTTTGTAAGGTATCTTCAACCCTTTCATACTGTGCTTTACTAAGAACTCATACAAAATTTTGTGCCTCTGAAATGAAACTTTCTCAAGGAGTCGTATAGAGTCTTACAAATCTTTAAATATTCCTCAAGGCCTAGAATAGTATTTCATTCATTCATTCATACAAACATCCATTCATTCCCTGACCATATATTGAGGGCCTACTTGGGGGCAGGCCCTCCTCAGTTTGCTTCCTTGAAGCCCTAGTTCAGCCATGGGCTGTCCTGGAATGTTCTAGCCTTGACCAAGGAGGCTGTCCTGGTCAGATCATTCAGTGCGATAGAACCTGGACCATCCGACACTCCACCAGCGCCCTGAACCCCTCCTCCTTCCCTGCATTGCCCTGTGAGCCCACACACCTTATCTCGCTTCATCCTCACTGCAGCCTGTGAGGCAAGCGCTTTAATTTCTCCAGGCTACAGATGAGAAAACCCTGCGTCAGAGAAGTTGAATAACTTGTCCAGTGTCAGTGGGACTGGCAGAAATGGGACTCAAACCTGGGTCTTGGAAGCCAGCTGACAGCATACCTGTCCTGCCACCTCAGCACCTTGAGAGTCTGGGAAATCCTGTCTCCTTGGTGCCTCCCCAGGGTGACCGCAGTCTCTTCTTGACATTTAGGGAACCCCCCACACCCTGTTACTGGTTGACCCTCTGCCCCCTGCAGAGCCTGCTCCTCCTGCCTGAGACTCTGGCCATTCATTTCCCTGCCTCCATGGTCAGCAGGAGGGAAGGCCATGCCTGCCCTATACCCGGGCATTTGATCAGGAGCACGGAGCATCGCGGAAGCACGGCACCCTGCCTTGCCCTCCTGCCCCAGGTGGTTGGTGGGAAACGGAACAGGGAGGTCAGAGGAACCCCACGCTGACTCCCCTCTGCTCTCAGCGGGGAGCCCCTGAGCCCCTCTCTGCTTTCAGTTTCTAAGTTGGTTCCAGATCAGAGATGTGACAGCTCCCTCCCTTCCCCTTGCAGTCTTCAGTGTAAAAGTTACACATCCTTTGGTGAAATTTTGCACAAATGTTTTGGAAGTCTATACCAGGCACCCGGACGCTCTCCCAAGGTCCACTTGTTATTTCTACTATGGAGCCCCCTAGTGGACGGTTTAGGCGCGCCTCCCCCTCAGACACCTGCGGCTTCCCGGCTTCAGACTGGGATCCGCCTCACTCCCGTCTCCTTGTTAGGTACCAACTCCTCACCGGCTCTACTGCGACCCTCGCTTTGGGCACAAAACTCCCACCCCACTAGGCCTGCATTTGGAGTCATCCTGGGCGTTTCATCCCAGGTACAAAGCTATTTTTATCCTCACCCCAAGGAGGAAACGTGCAAACAACATATCCAAACACAGGCACACCCCGAAGTACACGCACACACCGAACTGCACCCAGGCATCGGCTCTCAGCCAAGACACAGGCCAACTCTGAGCCCCCATCTGAAGCCATCAAGGGTTCCCAGTGCCCTCCAGGTCAAGTCCCAACTGCCTTCCACGGTGGGCCTGGCCTACCTCGACTCTTGATCCAGAGTGGGTTTGGCCCACTCTGTTCTTACCCTGTGCTTTTGGCACAAGGAAATTTCGGGAACACCACCATCTCCACCTTCCTGACCTTGACTGCCTCTCTCCTGTCACTCTTCAGCACCCAGCCATCTTGGCCCACAGACCAAGGCTGGGTTAGAGGCCCTTGCCTTGGGCCCCCGTGACCCCGCCCTCAGTGCTAGTGTACTCTGTCTGTGCACTGCGCGCCACACATCCAGCAGTGCCTCACAGACAGCAGAGGCGCCCCATGCCTGTCTTCACAGAGCACCTGTGTCCCCGCACCCACACTGGCCATGGCTGCTCCCATCGGTGTCAACTCCCATGCGCTCCTGTCTGTCTGGTGCCCACTCTGACTCGCCTGGTTGTTGCTTACCCTACCACTCAGAGTCAGCTGGGCACCCTGGCTGTGCTGAGTGCCAGCCACATTGGGTGTCACGCAGCAGTGGGTGCCCACGTCAGCCTGGCTTATGCTGGTGATGTGGAGGATGCCACCAGGCAGCAGTGTGACCCTGAGGATACAGAAGTGAGTGGTCCATGGCTGTTCCCTGGCCCCCAGCCTGCCATCCCAGCACACTTGGCCGGTGCTCACCGGTGGTTGGCCGTACTCAGGACTGTGCCATTGTGCTCCCAGGCAACGGAAGGCTCAGGCACCCCCCGGATCAGGCACTGGAAACGAGCAACTCTACCCCGCTCCACCTCGATGGACTGTGGATATTGGTGGGAGAGGGACAGACCTAGGGCCCAGGGGACCCACCTGAGCACCCCAGAGCCAGCCCTGGGCTTTGCTCCCAGCAACTAAGTCCCAGAGCCCCGGCTCCCACCTTTGTGCCCAAGTCTGTCACTCCCTGCTTCCTGCTTCATTGTGCAAGCCTGCAATCTGGTTTGTGCGACTTTTGTAGGCTGTAAGCACTTTGCCTTCCTCCATAAAAAAAAAAAAAAACCACATTAAAAATTGCATTTTACGTTTGCATTGTAAAAGACAAATATAATCCAGGCTGGGTTCACTCTTATGTATTCATTATTATAGTCTTTTTTTCCTTCTTGTTTTAAAGAAATTAGAATGAAAGCATTTCCGTGGGGCTCTGAAAGTACCCTGGGCCCTAGGCCCTATGCATATTGTGTCTACCGGCTAACTTGACACTGCCCAGGGCAACTCTGTGCCCCATGGGCATCCTCTGTGGGTGCCTCTGTGCACTCTTATCCCCCACCCCAAGAAACAGCCTGTCACGTACTTACCAGCTATACCCGGGCCCTCTGGCTCACCGGCTGCCTGTAGCAGTTCTGGGCCACAAGGTGGTACTCATGGGCACTGGAAGGGAGGCTCCAGCCGGTGGCCAGAGCTGCCAGATGCAGGGAGCCATCCAGCATCAGGATGGCACCGCTGTCATTGGCCAGGGCCAGTCCATCCTGCTGCCAGGAAATGGACACAGGTGGCTCACCCTCCGCCTGACAGGGCAGCACCAGTGGATGCCCCCTCACAGCCACCTCGTCTCCCGGCTCCTACACAAAAGCCAGCTCAGCCTGCAGCATGGCCTGTGGGAACAGCCGGCGAGGCCTGGGCGTGGCAGCCACCTGTGGCCCCCCTCAGCTTTGATCCCCTTCCAGCCTGGGTGAGGGGTGAGAGGCAGGATTTTTCTTTGGGGAGACCTTGGGGAAGCAAGGGAGGAGCAGGGCTGGCAATCAGAGGAGCAGGCCCAGGCGGCCACTGTCTGGCTGGGCCGACAAGGGAAGGCCAGGCCTGGGGGGCCATTGTGATTGATGGTCTCTTTCAGCCAGGCCCTGGCAATGGGGAGGGGGTGGGGTGGACACAACGGCAAGGTCAGGGCCCCAGGCATGGGCATTGTGCTCCCTGGGGGACAATGGGGTCCTCCCCTCCTTCCCCAGCCAGCCCATCTGCCTGTCTGCCTGCAGGGTCAGCTTCCCAGGACTCCCTCCCTCCCCTCCCCTGCCACCAGGACGCCAGCTTCTGAATTGGGAAGGAACACTCTTACACTCACACACACTCAGTCAGACACACACATTTGGACTAAAAACCCCAACCTCACACACCGTTCCACCTCCTAACACAGACACACACTCAACAGAGGACACAAACGCAGGTCACATACTGATGTCCCTACAGGCACAGTCACAAATACACAAACACAGGGCAACAGACACGGATGTCACAGGCCTAGAAGTGCCTGAGCAGAGCTGTGACACCCACATGCAGGCCAGCCAACCATGCCTGCAAGGCTGAGCCAGGACCTCCCAGTAAGTAGATAGGGTGGATGGAGGGGCAGACAGCGGCCTCTGTGGGGCCAGATCCCACAGGCCCAGGACTCATCCAGCCCTGGTACCTCGGGGGTATCTGGGGAGACATCTTGGTCCCTGTCTTTCCAAGACCCTCTGCCTGAGAGTTCCTCCTAACCACTCAGTGCATGACCCTGGCCCACCTCCCAGCTGGTGCCGCCTCGGTGCTGGAGCCAAAGCCTTGCTGGAGCCAAACCCTCCACGAGACTCTTTTACACACGCATACACACGCACACGCGCACACATGCTCCTGTCCCCTCCCTCTGTCCTACAGGGTTTCGGCCCCTCTGTTCCTACATTCCTGTCCTTCCATCTCCCTTTCCCCCTTTTTGCCCCCAATTCTCCCACCCCCCACGTCCCCTAATTCTTCCATTTGCCTCTCCCACCTGGTCCCCTCCAACTCCTCCATCACCCTCATCCTCCTTGCTCCGCACACCCAGCAGCTCCACCCCCTTACACTACTCTCGGAGCAGCAGTAGCTGCCCCAGCCCCATGTCCCCACAGGCCTACTTCCCAAGCAGCCCTGGTCTTCCGCCTTCAGCCTGGGGGCCCCTGGTTTGTGGCATTCCCCACCCCACCCTCAGGATGACAGTGTGGAGACTCTGGTCTTCTTTTGGGGAGCCCAGGATCTGGGCAGGCCAAGGTCTGGGGTCCAGGCTGGAGGCTGCTGTCCTTCACTCTGTCCTCCCGGGAGCTGAGTCTCTTTCTGCTTTCAGCCTGAGCTTCCTCCCCACCCCCATCCCCACTGTCCTCTCCTCCCAGGACCCAGACATGGAGACAATGGGGAAAGGGGAGGGGCAGGGGCCATGAGAGCAGAGCAAAGTTGGGGGGTTAAGCCCGCCCCTTTCCCAGCCTCCTGAGTCCTCCCAACCCATTGGACCCACCCCTTACTCCCTCTCAAACCTTGATTGAGTAAGAGCGAAGTTCTAAGGGCAGTTGGGGCATCTGCTTCCCTAAGCTCATCTCTGGAGATTCAAGGCCTAGACAGGGGTGGTCTGGAGTCTGATTTGAGGGTCCCAGGGAGGAGCACAGAGCCCCCACCCTTCTCACCGGGTTGCTGTCCCTGGTGCTGAGCCAGGGCCCAGCGCGGGAGAGCTCATCCTATTAGTGTGGTCGAGGCCCTGGCAGCCCTTTCCCGTTCATAGTGTCACTTTCCAAAGCTGCTCTCTCTATTCTTGTTGGGACAATGGATCGGGGCCACCAGGGACCGGGAGGCGGCCAACCGGCGGAGGTGTGAACCCAACCTCCACTGCCCCATCCTCCAGAGAAGAAAGAGGCCCAAGCCCCTCCCCTTACCCTGCTGACCATCTAAAACATGCCAAGGGGGTGGGGGGAGAGACCCTTTTGCCAAAGGAGTCTGGCACCCAAAAAAAGCACTGACTTTGAGACTCGCTATTTTTGTAGGACCACCTCCCCAAACGGCAGCTCCTCGAAAAGCGAAGCTTATGGGAAACTGAGGAAGTATGGGGGAGGGTCTGTGAGAGAGGACAAGGAGAAAAAGCAGAGCTGAGGAATCTGGGGTAGGACATCAAGGCCACAAGCATCCAGGCATCTGCCCCCAGGAGTCCAGCCAGTCTGATTCTTGACCCTGGCTCTCCTCGAGTCCTCTTCCCCTCACTCTGTCCACTCAGCTTCTTGTGTCTGGCTTTGCCCTGCATGGCTGTGGTGGTGCTCCTGCCTCTCCACACAAGCCCCATCCTCAGTCTTCACCCCAACACACTCAGCCTTCTCCATCCAGACCAGCAGTCCTAGGGTGTGCCTCCCAGGCCTGGGCAACCCCTAAAGGAGAGTGCCTTATGGGAAGAGACCTTGCAGCCTCCCCACTGGGCTGTCATCACCCAGCTCTGCATCTCTCTGGTTTCCCACCCCTTCCCTGGAGCGGCCTCCTGAGTCAGAGAAACCTGGAAAGGAAAGTGCTCACAGGCCCTGTGGTCAGGAAGATGTGGCCCAAATTGTTTACGAGATGTGTGTCCTTTGCAGGCACTTTTACCTCTCTGGGCCTGCTCCATCTATCAAATGGGGGTGGATGTGTGATAGAAACAATTTCCCCTCATGAGTGGGAGGGTGACATTAAGTAAGGGCTGAGGACGGAGTCTGATCACATCCCTTTTCCCTGCCTGGTTTTGCCTGATGGTTTTGGAATGGCCCCCTCCCAATAACTGCTGAGAAGATGCCTCATTGTCTGTAGCACTTGCCTTGTCCCCTCCGAATTCATATACCAGTGTGGCCCACAACACAGACAACACCCAATACAGAAGACCTGGATCAAGTCCAAGCTCTGTCACTAAGCAGCCATCTTGCCTTGGGCAGGTATCCCTTATCTCTGAGATGTCCCATCTGTAATATGGGAGGAAGGCAGGGTCTGTCTTTCAGGGTCGTGAGGATCAAGTGAAGTGCACTGCACCTCGAGGGCCAAGCACTGCGTGTTCTTCCCCTGCTGCTCCTCCTATGTGTGAGCAATCCAAGATGTGATTCACACACCGTAAGTTCACCTGCCCCATAATCTGTTTTAGAACACTGTTATCGCCCCCAAAAGAAACACTGGACCCATTACGTTCGCTCCCCACTGCCTCCTGCCCCCCGAAACACTAATCTACTTTCGTCTTTGCCTGTTCTGAACGTCTCATGGAATCATACTTCACATAGCCTTCTAAGTCTGGCTTCTTTCATTATTTACTTATTTTTAGAGAGAGAGTGGAAGGGAGAACTGAGAGGGAGGGAAACATCAGTGTGTGGTTGCCTCTTGCGTGCCCCCCACAGGGGACCTGGTCTGCAACCCAGGCATGTGCCTGACTGGGAATTGAACCGGTGACCCTTTGGTTCATAGGCTGGTGCTCAATGCACTGAGCCACACCAGCCAGGGCTAGCATGATGTTTTCAAGGTTCATTTGCATGGTGGTGTGCGTCAGTACCTCATTCCTTTTCGTGGCCAAATACTATTTCATTATATGGCTGTACCGGTGTGTTTATTCATCAGGTGATGGTGCCCACTTTTTTACTATTAAGAATAATACTGCTATGTACATTCATGTACAGGTTTTTAAAATATATATTTTATTTATTTATTTTTAGAGAGACGGGAAGGGAGGGAGAAAGAGAGAGAGAGAAACAGCAATGTGTGTTTGCCTCTCACGTGCCCCCTAGTGTGGACCTGGCCTGCAACCCAGGCTTGTGCCCTGACTGGGAATCAAACCAGTTATCTGAGCCACACCAGCCAGGGCTTGTGAAGATCATGTGTTTTTAGTTCTCGTAGGTATAAATTGTACCTAGAAATGGAGTTACTGGGTCATATGGTAACTTTGCATTTTGAGGAACTGCTAAAGTGACTGCAGCATTTTATATTCTAAGCACTTCTCTTTTATAATTGTGAAGATAGGAGTTAACTTTTGTCTGTTCCCAGGCCCCTTTGAGAATCTGATGAAAGTTTCCTGCGACTCCCATCGAGGAGAGATGCTCAGAACCTATGAATATTTGCATATGCCCTCTGAACCCAAAGTGGGGAAGTGCTGTCCCAGCGATGGAGTCCCCAGTAGCTTTGATGCTCAGGAAATAATGGCGGGATTGATTTGCTGCCACCTGCCCCTCTTCCTCTCTCCCCAGCAATTAACTATTGGCCCAAACCTGAACAGCCCCAGGCTTTTCTGGAACAAGTTCCCTGGAAGGTCTTCCCTGAAGATGAAACCCTCAGAGCATACCTGGGACAGTGTCTCCTTTGTCTCTCTCCAAACCCTTTTTCCTGCCTCTGTCTTTTTCTGTCTCCATCTGTCCCCCATCTGTGACAGGCAGAGTAATGGCCCCTGGAGAGAGCCGTGTCCTAATCCCTGGAACCTATGACCATGCTGTTACCTAGCAAGGAGGGTTAAGGTTGCAGATGGATTTAAGGTGACTAATCAGCTGACCTTAAAATAAAGAGATTATCCTGGTTTATCCAGGCAGGCCCAATATAAGCTCAAGGGTCCTGAAAAGTGGAGAAGCTGGCGGAAGTCCAGAAGATCAGAGTGATGTGACCTGCAGAGGGCCCAACCCGACGGTGCTCACTGAAAGTGAAGGCAGCAGAGCACTCAGGAACGAGGCCAACTTCTAGTTGCTGGAAAAGGCAAAGAACGGATTCTCCCCTGGAGCCTCCAGAAAGGACCTCAGCCCTGCCTAACCTTGAGTTAGCCTGGAAACCTGTGCCTGAAATCCAGCTTACAGAGCTAGCTATGAGATAATAACTGTGTTGTCCGAAGCCATCACACTAGTGGTAATTGGTCGACATTGTCAGTACGTGATGTCTCACTTCACGTCTCCTTGTTTGGGTTGTGTCTCGTCCACTGGAGTGTAACTTATACGAGGGCAGGTCCTTTGCACCTTCCTGGCTGTGTGCCCAAAGTCCGGAGCACAGGCAGGGCTCTCGGTCAACATTTGTCAAAGGGAAGATGGAAGGAGAGCCAACTGCCTTGCAAACCCGTGCCCAGAACGCCCTTGGCTCTGGTACATGTCCTTTTTCTGAATCCCTGTGTGGCCACTCTAATGCAGAGCCAAAGCCACTGCCTTCCTGCTGGTCTCTGGCCCCAGGCTGTCCCTCACCTCTGCCCTATTGCTGCCTCGTCCTGTGCCCGCCGCCCCCCCCCGCCCCGCCCCCGAGGCTCCTGGTCCCTCCCGTGTTAGGTGCCCCACACTGGCTGGGTAACATTCCAAATCTGGAAGTTCCTTGTGCGCTCTGCGGGACCCAGGCCCAGACAGGGCTGCCGCTCCCACTGCTCCTGTGCGCCGCAGTTAGCCCTCGAGTCACGGGAGCTTGGCATGTTATTCCCTCTGTGGGGCTAACTTTCCTCAGCCTCTCTTCTCTCTTTGCTGAAGTATTTTCAGATAAATCCCAGACGTCATCTCCTTCCACACCTATATACTTATGTGCATCTTTTAAAGAACACAAAATTTTTTCATAACAATGTCTTTAGCACATGTAATAAAAGTAACAATGATTTATTTTCTTTTAATTTTTATGTATTTATTTTTAGAAAGAGGGGAAAGAAGGAAGAAAAACATAGATGTATGGGAGAAACATCCATCAGTTGCCCCTCAAATGCCCCAACCGGGGACCTGGCCCTCAACCCAGGCACAAATGCTTAGGTCCTTCCTTTAACTGCTAGTTTTCAGAGTAAGTTGTTGGTGCTCTAGCCCAGGGTTTTCTCTCCCCCCATCTTCCCGTGTCCTCGCAGTGCCACTCCGAACAGCTACATGTTGCATACTCATTGTTTCAAGTACATTTACTAATCTTTTTGACATTCAGATTGCCCTGTTTTAGGCAGTGGGAGCTCCGTGTCCTTTTGCTATTACCCCATTCTTTGATATTTTTGCTTTCTGGCACAAGATGCCTCAACCTCATCCTGAGTGTTTCCTGTCCTAGACCTGGAATCAACCCTCCCTCCAAGGAGCTGGGCACCAGGACATCTCATGGCTGTCGATTGTTCACTGCTTCTAGGCTTTCTCAGTGAAATACAAAAAAAAATTTTTTTAAAGATTTTATATATTAATTTAAAATTTTTAGAAAGAGCCCTGGCTGGTGTAGCTCAGTGGATTGAGCACCAGCCTGTAAACCAAAGGGTCACCAGTTCAATTCCTAGTCAGGGCACATACCTAGGTTGTGGACCAGGTTCCCAGTAAGGGATGCACGAGAAGCAGTCACACATTGATGTTTCTCTTCCTCTCTTTCTCCCTCTCTCTAAAAATAAATAAATAATTTTTAAAAAGAAATAAAATTAAAATTATTTATTTATTTATTTACTTTCAGAGAGAGGGGAAGGGAGGGAGAAAGAGAAGGAGCGAAACATCAGTGTGTGAGAGAAACAGCCACCACCTCTCGCACACCCCCAACTGGGGACCTGGCCTGCCGTGTGGGCATGTGCCCTGACCAGGAATTGAACCGGTGACCCTCCAGTTTCCAGGACAATGACCAACCCACCGAGCTACACCAGTCAGGGCATGAGAAACAAACTTTTTTCTTTACTAATTTTATTTTATACTTTTTTGTTTTTTGCTCTCTTGCTCTGGAAACAGTGACTCCTAAAATGTGTGTTAATATATACAATATGCCATAAAATAGTTTCAAATAATAACACTAATACTACTAACAAGTACACTCCCCAATGAAATGTAACATCTTTATTTGTCCTTAGGGAAAAACTAACTTGCAATATTCCCCCTGTACAAAAAAAAAATAGAAAAACTGTACTTTGTTGAAATTTTTTTAAAAGACTTTTTATTTATTTTCATTTTTAGAGAGAGGGGAAGGGAGGGAAAAAGAGATGGAGAGAAACATCAGTGTGTGGTTGCTTCTTGCATGCCCCTTACTGAGGACCTGGCCTTCGACCCAGGCATGTGCCCTGACTGGGAATGGAACCAGCGTCCCTTGGATTCACAGGCTGGCAGTCAGTCCACTGAGCCACACTAGCCAGGGCGGTACTTCATTGAAATTTGAAATCTTTGTTTTTCAAAGGACACTATTGAAGAAGTCAAAAAACAACCCACAGAATGGGAGACAATATTTGCAAACTACATATCTGATAGGAAACTTGAGTCTACAATATGTTAGAAAAAAAAACCCTCTCACACCTCAACAGTAAAAAGGCAAATAACCCAAATAAAAGAACAAGGAAAGAATTTGAATAGACATTTCTCCAAGGAAAATATACAAATGACTGGTAAGCACATGAAAAGATGTTCAACATCCCTAGCCATCAGGGAAACGCAAATCCAAACCACAATGAGATATCACATCACACCCACTAGGACTGCTATAGTTAAAAGACAAATAGTGTTAGTGATCAGATAGAAAAATTGGAACTCTCACATTGCTGATGGGAATGTAAAAGGGTGTAGCCGCTGTGGGCAATAGTTTGGCAGTTCCTCACACAATTAAATGAGTTTCTGTAAGACCCAGCAATTCCACTCCTAGCTGTACACACAAGAGAATTGAAAATAGATGTCCACACAACAGCTTGTACACTAACATTTATAGCAGTATCATTCAAATAGCCAGAAATTGAAAATAGTCCAAATTCCATCAACTGATAAACCAACTGTGGTATGTACAGCCAGTAGATTATTTGGCCATAAAAAGAATGAAGTGCTGATACATGCGGCAACAGGATGAACCTCAAAACCGTTATGGTAAGTGGAAGTCACCAAACACAAAAGCTCACGTATTGCGTATTGTATGATTCCGTTAATATGCAATATCCAGATAGACAAGTCCATAGAGACACAATGCCGACGCTGGCTGCCGGGAGCTTGGGGAAGGGGACATGGAGAGTGACTGCTAACGGGAAAGGTTTTTGGGGGGGTGATGAAAACGTTCTAAATTAGGTAGTGGCTATGGCTGCACAAGTTTATGAATACAATAAAAACTCAACTTTACACTTTATTTTTTTTTAAGATTTTATTTATTTTTAGAGAGGGGAAGGGAGGGAGAAAGAGAAATATCAATGCGTGGCTGCCTCTCACATGCCCCCTCCTGGGGACCTGACCGGCAACCCAGGCTTGTGCCCTGACTGCGACTCAAACGGTGACCCTTTGGTTCGCAGCCCACGCTCATTCCACTGAGTTACGCCAGCCGGGCGTCAACTTCACACTTTAAAAGCGTGAATTTTATGGTATATGAATTATATCTCTCATAAAAATATAATTGCTCCCCGCAGTTGCCCCCTAGAGCCCAAAGAGGAGAACTCCAGGTACTTTGGCCCCACCTCCCGTTTTTCCTTCATTGTCAGCGAGTGTGGAGGCGGCGGCGCCCAGCCCTGCAGGCGCCCCGCTGGGTCGCCGGCGCGCAGTGCGGTCCGGTCCACGTAGTGGCCCCTCCCACTCCCCCGGGCCTGCCCCGCCTCCTTCACGCAAGGACGCGGCCACGTTTGGGGAACTGCCGACCGTGGGCGCTCGGAAAGGAGCGGGTCTGCCCACGGGTTAGTTTCTTTACCAGCTGGTAGGCTCCAGCAGGGCCCGGGGCTGGGAACCTCCTGTCGAGCCGCACGGGGAGCAGCGGGCAGGCCTGGGCCAGCGCGGGCTTACTCCCCAGGGCGCGGGAAGCTGCAGCCAGCGGCCCGGAGGGCGGACGCCCTGGAACGGCTTGGCAGAGTGCTCTGTCAAGGGCCACATAGTCAGCATTTCGTGTTTTGCAGGCCATACCGTCTCCGTCACTACTCGTCTCAGCTTCTGTAACACAGAAGCAGCCACAGACAATAGATGAAGTCATGAATGTGACCTGTCCCAGTAAAACCACTTACAAACACTGAGATCTGCATCTCATATAATTTTTATGTCATGAAATATTCTTCTCTTGATTTATTTAACCATGTGAAAATACCATTCTTGGCCTGCTGGCTGAGAAAAACCGGTAGTGTCTTTCTGACCCCACTGCCCCTTTTCTGGCTCCTACAGACACTAGACCGAGGACGTTGCCGTGATTCGAGGTCAGGAGACGGGTTCTCTGGTTCCACCATTCCCCATTCCAGGATCCCCAAGTAGTTGATCAGCCTCCTGAGAAAGGGAACCAACCACCTGAGGACCAACCTATTTCATCTTTGCAAACTATCACATAATTCCTTTTTTTAAAAAAAGATTTATTTATTTTTAACATTTTATTTCTTTTTAGGCAGAGGGGAAGGGAAGGAGAGAAAGAGAAACATCCGTGGGTGGTTGCTTCCCCTGTGCGCCCCCTACTGGGGACCTGGCATGCACCCCAGGCATGTGCCCTGACTGGGAATCAAACTGGTAACCCTTTGGTTCACTGGCTGGTGCTCAATCCACTGAGCTGCACCAGCCAGGGCTACAATGATTTTTTTTTAACAGAAAAACTAGTTCTTTTACATATTTATTTATACCCTCAATGGAGGATGTGTGCATTGATCCTAGAAAGAGGGGCAGGGAGGGAGAGACAGAGGGAGACGAACACTGATATGAGAGAGAAGTATCAATCAGTTGCCTCTTGTATACTCCTTGATGGGGACCAAACCCACAATCTCAGCACATGGGGGACAACCCACAACCTTTCAGTTTACAGAATGACACTTCAACTATCTGAGCCACACCAGCCAGAGCTTTTTTTTTTTTTTTTTTTTTAAGATTTTATTTATTTCTAGAGAGAGGGGAAGGGAGGGAGAAAGAGGGAGAGAAGCATCAATGTGTGGTTCCCTCTCACATGCCCCCAACTGGGGACCTGGCCTGCAACCCAGGCATGTGCCCGGACTAGGAATTGAACCAGCCACCCTTTGGTTCACAGGCTGGTACTCAATCCACTGAGTCACAGGAGCCAGGGCCAGAGCTTATTTTTAATTGTATAAATGGGAAACCTAATTCTTTTTGGCCAAAAGTGTGCCTTCTTGCTGCTCTCCGCTTCTACCTCTAACATAGCCTGAGTGACAAAGCTGGTTCAAAACGCTGAATCTCTGTCTGGAGAGCACAATGCGAGCTCCGCCACCTGGCTCCGCCCACTGGAACAGACAGCCCTCCCCCCAGCTGTCCTTGCTCACTCAAGAGCACTCATCATATAGGTACAACTGACATATTGCACCTGGTATTTGTGGGTCTTCAGAGTGAGATGTGGGGACAGGACTTAGGTCAGTGCTGTTCAGTAGAAATATAATATGGTTCACGTGTTATTTTCAATTTTCTAGTAGCCATGTTTATAAAGTAAAAATAAGTGAAATTCATTTTAAGCATGATTTTTAAAAAAGATTTTATTTATTTTTAGATAGAGGAGAAGTACGGGAGAAAGAGAGGGAGAGAAACATCAATGTGTGGTTGCCTCTCGTGCACCCCCTAGTGGGGACCCGGCCAGCAACCCAGGCATGTACTCTGACTGGGAATCAACTGGCAATCTTCTGGTTTGCAGGCCTGCACTCAATCCACTGAGCCACATCAGCCAGGGCTGAAATTCATTTTAATATATTTTCACTCAATACATCCAAAATAGTATTTTAACATGTAAGCAATATAAAACAATTATTAAATTTTTAAAATAGATTATTTATTTATTTATTTATTTTTAGAGAGGGGGAAGGGAGGGAGAAAGAAAGGGAGAGAAACATCAATGTGTGGTTGCCTCTCATGCACCCCCTAGTGGGGACCCAGCCCACAACCCAGGCATGTGACTAGGAGTCAAACCAGCAATCCTCTGGTTTGCAGGCCTGCACTCAATTCACTGAGCTACATGAGCCAGGGCATAGAAGAAATCTTTTAATTCTCTTTTTGGTACTAAGTTTGAAGTCTAGTGTGTAGTTTACACTCAAAGCACATCTCGCTCAGACTAGCCACATTTTGAGTACTCTATATTCACGTGAGGCTGGCAGCCACTATACTGGACGGAGCAAATTTAGATCAATTGAAACAGGAATTGTGGGGAAAACTCGTGTGATTCCACAAGAGACGGCTGCTCAGCCTAAAGTCCTGGGAAACCTGAGTTAAGTTAAGGTTGTAAGGGGGCCGCTGCAGAGGTGCCCCCTGCCGGCCAAAAGAAGCAGCTACCAAGCCCACCTCATGCCACCCCACCCCTAGACAGACCCTAGGCAGATTCCAGAGGCAAAGAGAATGAAGTAATTTCCTCATTTATTGGTGAGTGTGGGAAGATGTCACCTACACCCCAGTGCGTGCCTCAACTAGTCTGTGACACGGAACTGGGTTTGGTGGCGGAGGGTGGGGCAAGCTGTGCATTTGGGAACATGAGGGTTAGCCATAAGGACCCCAGGTTGGTGGTAGGGTGCTGCCTCTGACCTCTCATGTTGGGGTCAGGGGTTGGAAGGGAAAAGACAAGCCAAGGAAAAGTAGAAGAGAATGTCAAGGACCCACAACTGAAAACAGAGGGGACTTTAGTTCTAGGAGAAGCAAGACTTCATCACTTCAAGCTTTTAAATGACAACTTTTTGGGCTCTGACTAGTATGGCTCAGTGGGTTGAGCGCTGGCCTGTGAACCAAAGGGTCACTGGTTCAATTCCCAGTCAGGGCACATGCCTGGGTCTCAGGCCAAGTCCCCAGTGGGGGTGCGTGTGAGAGGCAACCACAAATTGATGTTTCTCTCCCTCTCTCCCTTCCCCTCTGTCTAAAAATAAATAAATAAAATCTTTAAAATAAATGATCAAGTTTTTGATGCGTCATTTGGGGGGGTGGGCAACGAGAGGCCTTTTTCCCTTTGATCCCTCTGTCCCTCTCGCTGCCACAGGCACACATGCTCTCCGAGCCCTACTCCAAGGAAGGACTCCAGTCAAGCTCTCCCCAGAACCTGCGGGGCCCCAGCCTACGTTGCTACTTCGGGGAACATATGACTAAGATTAGGTAAAATTGGGAACATCTGATTTGGGGAGGCTGCGTGGCCCCACCCTTCCCCCTCACTGGCTAGCTTATCAGAGACAGCTGTGAGGGGAGGGGGGCCCCTAGTGTCCTTTCCCCCACCCAATCAAATCTTTGTTTTGCCTGATGGAGATGCTTTCCCAGGCCCCACCACATCCAAGTCAGTGGAGATAGTTTGGGGCAGTGCTTCTGACCACCTCTGCCTTTCAAGCCAGGTGCCCTCTCTCATGGGAGAAAGCAGTGGGGCCCTGAACTCAGGGACTGAAACTGCGACCAGATACACACGAACACGGACAGACACCAGTCACCAGGGTTCTCTAAGGACAAGGATCACCCGGGGTCACCTGAGAGGAAAAACACCGAGGCCCCCGTGAAGTCAGGGCAGGAGGGCCCGGGCTCTGTGCCAGGAGCGAACATCGGAGGGAAAAGCAGATACGCAGCAGAAAGGGAAGACATGCCGGAGATGAGAAAGACAGCCAGACGGCCTCTGGCCGCGTTTATTACAAAACTGTGACTACAAATCTAGTATAGAAAAAAATCCCTGACAGCCCCTGGGGCACCTTCAGTGCCCCACCCCACACAGCCCCTCCCTCAGCTGCGCACGGAGGGCTCTCAGATTCGAAGGTCCCCAGCCAGGAGGGCTCCATACCGGGCAGGTGTGAGGGGCAGGTAGGTGCCCCTGGCCTGGTCTAGAATGTACAGTGGGTCGGACAGTGTGCTCGGGTCAAAGCCCTCCTTTGCCATCCGAACCTTCTGCTGCTTGAAGGTCTCTGTGGTGGCCAGAGACTCCTGGGGAGAGGGCACCAAAGGGAGGTGAAGAAAGGGGTACTCCACCCAGATGGCTCAGGTGAGTTGTCTAAATTGTATTAAGGGGTATGTCTGGGGACAAGTGGGTAGTGAGGTCAGGGTTTAGGGGAGGAGGTGACAGGGAAGAGAAGAGGCCAAATCTAGACAAATGAAGGGGTGAGGAGCATGTCTGGGAAGGAGCTGTTCATTCTCTTCTCTTCAGAGTACATTGTGTGGGGGCCCCTTTGTGGGGTTTGGAAGCTACCAACTGCTACGCATACGTGGGGTGAGAGGTCACAGCAGGAGTGTGAGGTGGTTACCTGGAGCCTTAGGAACCGGGGCCAGGCATAAGGTGGCAGGTTCTCAGAAACATGGGCGTAGAGCTGCACAAGGTCCAACGAGTGGGGGGGACGTAGAACCAGGGCCGCCATTCCAGCCCTGCCTTCATGCCCTGGGGTTGTGGGGCAAGGCTCAGCCTCATGTTCCCTGCGCCCAAGTCATACCAATTCAGGGAGATGGGCTGGGTACCCCTCCTCCCCACCTCCCATGGCTGGGCACCTGGCACTGTGACTCCATAGACGTTCACCTCCTGGAGAAAATCCAGGGCCTCCAAGGCCTCCGCCACCTCAGTCGTGGCCACATTCTCCCCCTTCCACCTGCCGGAGAGTGGAGATACAGAACCAGGAGTCAGGGGGCAGGGCCTTAAGAGCTGGGAAGGAAAGAATGTCAGGGATGAGGCCAGGGTGCCAGATGGGAGCGGTGTTCAGGAGCTCTGAGATGAGAGGTGAGGTGAGGGGCTGGGCTGGGGCAGATTAGGGAGCTGAGGGTCAGGGGCCTGGGCTGGAGATCGCTGCCCAGGAAGGAGTGGGGAAGTTGGGACAGAGACCTGAAGGTGTCCCCAGTGCGATCATGGAAGCGAAGGAAGCCTTGGTCATCGCAGACCAGTAGATCCCCAGTGTTGAAGAAAACATCCCCAGGCCGGAAGACATCCTTGAGCAGCTTTCCCTTGGCCAGCTCTGGGTCCCCAGCATAGCCCAGGAATGGGGACTGCTGGCTCACTGGGGTCACCAGCAGCCCTGGTTCACCTGGCAGAGTCACTGGGGTCAGGGGTGGCTGCCCTCCTCACCTCTCACCCCGTTCCTCGGTGCCAACCCTCCTTTGCCAGCTTCACCACCCGTCTACCCCGCCTGAGCACAAACCTGGAGACGTGGTCACACAGTGCCCTCGGGTGTCCCGAAGTGGCTCCCCTGTGCTGACATCATAGCGAATCAAAGAGAAGGGGAAGACACGCTGGGGGAAGGGAAACCCAGGCACAGAGTCATTTCAGTTGCACGGGTGCCCTCCCAGCCAACCCTGCTGTCACAGGGGTCTCCAGTTTCCTTCCTACCCCTCACCTTGTAAAGCCAGGAAGCTCGGCCCACAGCACCTCGCTGTCCTGTGTAGTTGAAAGTGGCCATGTTGCCCTCTGTCAGTCCATATGTCTCCAGCACCTGCAGGGGCCCGAAGCGCCGCACAAAACGCTCCCAGGTGTCTGGGCGCAGCCCACTGCCCACTGCCAGCCGGACCTTATGTCCACATTCTGCCTGACTCTGTGAGGAGTGCAGAGGGGCAGAGCTTCAACACCAACGTGCCAGCTTCCCACAGTGAAGTCCTGTCCCCGTTCCCTAGAAACCCTCTCCACTGAGATGCTCACCGCCCCAAGCGTCAGATGTCCCACAGCGCCAGGCTCCCTACCCAACCCTGCTACTTTCTTCTTGTTGCCTCTCCCTCTGACCCCTAGACAACTGTCACGGTGTCTCCTGCCAACTGCCCACCTCCCTGCCTTGGGGGAGCAGCCCAGCATCCGTGCCCACGCACCGGGGGCTGGTTGACAAGATATCGGCACAATTCCCCGATGTACTGGAACACGGTCACCCTGTGTTTCTGGCAGTCCTCCCAGAACTGACCAGCTGAGAACTTGGACTTTAGCACCACTGTGGCCCCTGCCAAAGTGGGGAGGGGGGAAGGAGGTGAGGTTAGGGGCTGCAGGGGGAGCCCCGGCCCCCTTCTTCCCAACACTAGTCTTCACTGTAGTGTAGCTTCCCTGTGGCATTCTCGCTTGCGGGTGGGCAGGCCAAGTTGGCCCTCTGCCGTTTCCGCCTGTGCCTCAGAGAGGTTAATGCCCTTTTCCTCTCCCCGTCCCTTAACAGTCCATCTCTGTTCCCTGCCCCAAGTCCCAGCCCTCTTCTTTTGCCTCCTGCTGGGCTGACACTTCCATCCCCTTGCCCCTGGACTCCAGAGTTCTGTGACCCATGTGACCTCCCAAATCGCTCAGTCTGCAGGTCTGTGCAGGTGACATTTCTCCATTGTACCAGGAGCTCCTGGAGAGTAAGCCCTGCCTCCTCCTTGCTCCGGACTCTCTACCTGAAGGACTCAGGGGCACCCCAGATTAGCAGCACAGCAGGTGCTTGCTAAACGTCTTCTAGGGGACTGAAAGGGGGTGGGGTGGGGGAAACTGACCAATGCCCAAGCAGCCCACAATGCCCAGCAGGGAGCCGGACATGTGGTAGAGTGGGAGGGCCAGGTAGATCACATCCTCCTGATGGGCACCACACAGCTGGTAGAACCCCTGGCACTGCAGGACCTTCAGGTGACTGATCCGAGCAGCCTTGGGGAGGCCTAAGGATGGGAGACCAGGGGAAGGGGCTCAGCTCCAAGGCCTGCCTCCCTCTCTGCCCCTGCTGGGTTTCCCACAGAAAGAGGCAGAGGCAGGAATGAAGCTGAGAACGGAAGCCAGATTGCCTTGGAAATGTGGGGAGTTCAGGGAGGTGGAGAAACCGTCAGGGGTGGGAGAACTGGCGAGGGAGGGTGGGTGCTGGGATTAGTGCCTCCTCTGGGGGCCGGCAGTTTGGCAGGGTGGCCCGGGCGCCGAGGAGTCCCAGTTCCTGTTCCCAGACCCTTGCCTTCCTCTACCTTGGTTTCTGGGAAGTAAGCATGGAAGTAAGCCCTCACCAGTAGTGCCAGAGGTGAAGATGTACAGGCACGTGTCCATTATGCTCTGGGGAGCAGATAGGTACCCGGGCACAGGCCCATCCAATTCAGCGGAGACCTCAGCCAGCAAATCGCTGATTCCAGCAGAATGGGTTCCAGGCCCTGCAGCCCACAGGTGGAGCCCCATGGCTCTCAGGGCCGGCAGGTCAGGCTCCAGTGACTCCAGGAACTCTGGATGTGGTAGGAAAAGCGCAACGCTCCATGGCTCTACCTATGGTCACCCAGAAGCCTTGCCTACCCTCTAGCCTATTTGCTACGCCACTGTCCCCACTCCCCCTGCCCCGTGCTGCTCTTGGGTGACAGTGGAGTACGGACATCCCATCGCAGATCTGAGACCTAGAGCTTGACTTTTTGGGAATTTTGGGGGAACCAAAGACTCAGCTCCATCCCTTCGCGAATCCAGAGACGTATCCTCACCCTTTGCGAACATCAGAGTAACTTCCTCGGTCCCTTCGGAGCCCAACCCTTCCCATCTGCGACACGCCCCTTTCCTGCGGGCCCCGCCCCGCGGGGCGCTCCAGCCTTACCTGGCGCCAGCACCAGCGCGCTCGCGCCGCAGCTGCGGAGGCAGTGCAGGAGGGGTCCCCGGCGGAGGGCGGTGGGCACAAAGGCCGTACGCAGGCCGGCCTTGGCTAGCCCGAACCAAAGCCACAAGAACTCCGGGCAGGCAGGGAGGAGCAGCGCCACGGTGGCTCCGGGTGCCAGAGAGGCCGCGCCATTCCCATCCCTCGCGGCCCGCGCCTCGCCGCTTCCGGCTGCTCCCTCACCCTCCCGGCCGCCCCCTGAAGCGCCGCCGCTGACCCCTTCCCAGCCCCGCGCGCGCAGGAAGGCGCGCGCCGCCCGATTGCTCTGGCGCTCGGCCTCAGCATAGCTGAAGCACCGCGCGCCGTGGATGAGGAAGGTGTGCGCCGGCCGCCGGCGAGCCAGTTGCGCGAGGCGCCAGGCCAGGCCGCACCCCCCCTCGGGACCCTGTGGGTCGGCTGTGGCCGCGGCCAGCGCGCGTGCTCGGAGCGCGCGTTTGCAGCGTAGGGCGCGCACCGTGAAGGCCAAGTCTGCTGCCAGCCAGCGCCACTGAGGCCAGAGGTGCAGCAGTAGCGGCAGAAGCAGCAGCAGGAGCAGCAGCAGGAGGGTAGCCATGGTGCCCTCTTCTTCGTCTCGGCGCCGACTGGCCCCAGCCGCTCCCAGTCAGCCCTACTACTCGCTTCCGAAAAACTGGGGCCTCTCGTTCTGTCTCTGAGACCGCTCCTTCACGGGAGCGCGCGTGCGCTGGCACACGCCCCTTCCCCCTGGAGGAGAGCGGGGGCGGAGGTGGACAGCCCCAGCACTCCCGGCCTCCCCACCCCCAAGCTCCGCCCTGGGAGCGCTCCCTTCCCGCCACTCGCCCGCACCCCACCAGGTCCTGGGCGGTGCTCACACCTTCCTCAATCCCAGGGTCATCTTCTAGGTTCCTTCTCTTCAAGGGCGGTTTAGGCATCTGGCTGGACTTTGGCGTCCAGGTCTGAGAACCAGGGCGTTTGGATCAAAGTCCATCTGTCCCTCTTATGTCTCATTGGCACCCGTGGCGGGAGGGTGCCGCTACTCTGTCCCAAAAGACTGAAGAAATCGACCCCTTGCCCGTTTGATGCTGCCAAACCCCAGCGTGGTAGCTAGACCCATGCCCGAGGGGGATGGGTGGGGGCTGAGAGCTAAGTAGGGGAAAGGTGGAGGCCCAGCCAGCCAGATTTCTGGAGGGGCCACGACGGAGGCCCCTCCCTTTGGACAAGCGTACAATAATTGGGGCCAGCCAGCCAATGCTTTCCAGCCTGGTTTTAATTGGGGCAGAGGAAACTGGGGAAGGAGAGAGGAAGGAAAAGAGGCCTCGGGCGGTTAAGACTTTCAAAAGGAGGAGCCGCAGCGTTGAGGGAGTGGAGAACCCAGATTCTGAGACAAGCTTGCAGGCTGAACTGGAGCTGTCTGCAGTCAGCCTGAACTTCTCTCTCTTCATCTGGCCACCCAACCTCCCTGGACAGCAGGGGAACGAAGGCATAGCCAAGGAGCTCTTCCTGCTGGTGCACAGACTGTGAAGAGACGGAGCCTTCTCCCTGGTCACTGAAATCTCTCCACGTGTCCTTCAGGATCGGATGGGAACATGTCTCCACCCCGGGCACGCACTCTGCTGGCATTCGTCCTTATAAATGGAGTATGACAAATTCCAGCTTTTGGAAATCTCTAATTCATAAGAGATGGTTAAGGACAAGCCTCAGCCTACTGGGAATTGGTGCATCAATTTCTGCCTAGACAGGTCAGTGCCCAGCCTTCAGGCCGTGGCAGCTGGAATGATGGGGGGTGCAGGAAAGCAAAGCCAAGCCCCCTCTGCTTCAGACAAAAGAGGGAAGACAGGAAGGGAAAATTGTGACGCCACAGGAGGGGTGCCAATTGAGACTAACTGTACATGCACAGGACAAATGGGGGCAGCAACTGGCACAAAAGAGGTTCTGTCTTGTTTTATTGTCATTTAAAAACAACTTTTAAAACACGATTATCTCTGGGGGAAAAAAACAAAGCAAGGAAATGGGATCGATGGACAGTTCTGTGGAACGTGTCTCTGCCACTCCCTGGGGCTCTGGCCCAGCCTGAGGTGCCAACCTCAGGCCAGCACAAGCCTCCTGGGCACACCAGGTGGGGTTGTGGCCTCCCTGTCAGGTTCCTTCCTTAACCCTTGTGGCATTTACCCCATGGAAAGAAACAGGCAGCAAGAAATTGTCACTGATTAAGTGCCCCTTTCCTTCCGGTGTATGGAGAGCAACTATAAAATGCCCATTCAGGGCAAATCAAGGCCTGAAGGGGGGACATGAGAGGGGACATCAGAAGGGGCACTTGCACACTTGAGTCTTTCCTCTCCTCCTTGTCTCTCTGGCCAGCTACCCCTTTGCCATTTCTCCTCTCGGTTTAAATAGCTCTTTGGGAGGCTGGGGGAGGGGCAGGGTCCTGAGGACTTCCTCCACCATCCAGGTCTTGCACAACCTCTGGCTTTAGTGGGAACCGAGTACTGGTGGGAGCAGCAGTGTGATGGGCTGGAGGCCCCAGGGAAGGGAGGAAAGGGCTGGGGGCTGCATGGCAGCTTATCAGGCTTCCCACCAGGTGAGTGTGTGTTGGGATGGGGAGAGAAGGTGTCTCCCCTACAATCTCCCCAGGCCCTATTAAACCTTTGATTCATGGAGGGGAGGGTAGTCCAACTAGGGGTGGGATGGGAGCACAGGCCTCAGTCACTGTCAGACCCCACTGCAGAAGACCCCTTCCGTTTCCGTTTGGTGGGCTTCGGTTTTGTGTCTTCTTCCTCCTGAAAGAGATTGAAGCGGGGGGAGGGGGGGTCGTTAGCCTAATAGCTGCTGCCCCAACTCTACCTGCACCCCCCCTCCTTTTCCTGTGCACTGGTTAGGGGGTCTCACCGAGGCGCTGCTGGAGCCAGACTCTTCCTCAGCATTAGGGGGCTGTGTGGCATTCTTTCGACTTCGGGGGCTGGACAGAGCTGCTTTTCGCCGGCTCTTGGGTGGCTTGGTGGAAGAGTCCTCGTATTCCTCCGCCAGGGAGAAGAGGTCACTGAACCTGAGGGAGAGGAGTGCGTGCTCTCAGGGTGGGGCTTCTGGCCCTCTGACCTTTCTGCCTTCCCTGCCCCAGGCCCAGGTCTCTATTTCTCTTCGACCCCACAGTCTTACTGGTCATGAAGTCTGTGTCCCCAGCTGGCCCCCTCCCTAGGCCTTCTCCTACTACTTCCCAAGGAGCCTCACTTCATCTTGTGGGCTTCGTCGCAGCTCGCCTGGACATGCTGCAGAGCCTGGAGAATTGGGGTCTGGCTGAAAACTACAGGGAGAAGGATGAGACAGCAGGGAAGGAAGAACAGTCAGATTGCTGGGAGCTTAATAATCAGTACCCAGGGGTGATCTTCTCTTGCCCTGCCCCCACCCGACTCGGGGTGGTCTAAGCCAGGGCAGCACCAGGCATGCTAGACTCAGGGGGGCTGGAAAGCATACAGTTCTGCTTGGTGTTGGTCAGGTTAAGACGCAGGTTGTCCAGATGCTCCAGGATCTGCTCCAGAGTCAGCTGGGCCAGCTTGCTGCTGGAGCTCCTCAGGCTGCAGGGAAGTCAGGAGAACCAGATTCTGAGCTGGAAGTGAGGACTCCACGAGTGCGACACTCTCCCCACTCTTCAGGGCTCCTCCTGAAGTCAGAGGCAGCCCATACATGGAGAACACAGAGGGCTGGGAGGGGCAGGGTGGGATCAGGGAGGTGAATTAGAACAGGACCAGCCACAGAGCACTAGGAAGAGGAAGGGTCCACAATGGTCTTGCATGCCATGAAACTTGAGACCACTAGGTGTCACCCACAAGCCAGACAGGGACTGCACAGACTGCAATGGCCTGTGGATAGAGGCAGCCTGGCCTGGAGGGTCCTGCAGGGCCTACTCCCACCTCTGCCTCTTTCGTGGGAGGCTGTTGTTCTTGATGAGCAGGGACTTGATGTGCTCGGCCAGCAGCTCATCATGCTTCATGCACCAGTGTCGCAGGATGCTGGTGGTGAACTGGTCATCGGGGTGGCAGGGCCGGCTCAGCACCATCTTTACCATCTCCTCGCTGGGCCTGGGGGCGTGAGAGGGGTGATGGGCATTGTGCTCACAAAGCTGGCTTCAAGAACTGCTCCGTCTCTCCTACGTACTTATTTCCCAAACCGCAGCCTTCCCCACCCCTGCCCCACCCGAGCCCTGCTGCAGCTTCCTACTCTCACATCCCTCTCCCTCTTCTCTTTGAGCAAGGAATGCCTGGTTTCATCCTTTGCAGAAGGCAGGAGACAAGAAGTGAGACTCTCTAGTTTCTGTGGTAGTAGAAGGTATGTGTGTGTGTGGAAGGAAGCCTCCACATCTCCCCCACTTTGCCCAAAACAGTTAGGAAATGGGCCCGGGAGGCAGAGGGACAGCACATGGTATGTGAACATGGCCTGACTCCTGTATGCCAGATCTGTAGGCCACCCTGGTATCCAGGCCCAGGAAAGGCACAGGGAGAGAGATGTGAAGCCACAGCCCCCCACGGGGCCCTCCAACCTTTCTACTTCTTTTAGGACACTCTGCACCATTTCTGGTCTCTCAGGCAAGAGAGGAGAAAAGGGGGAAGGAAGACAACAAGGTAGGATGCAGCTGTTGCCCCATTTATGTGGGGCTGTTGCCACAGTGCCTGTGATGGAGGGAGGGGCCTTGGCCTTCTCTGCCTCTCTGCTCTACCAGAGCCAGCAGGGAGCAGGGAGCACAGCCGTTGAGGAAGGGGGTGGTGTGTGACCCCTCTGGCTCTGACCCTTCCTCCTCTTGGATTAGCCCTGTGGTGGCCTCAGGAGCCTGGGGGAGGGGAGCAGAAGCCACTGGGATTAGAACTGCTGTGGCAGCAGGAAACAGGGATGTCCGGTCCCCACCTCCAGGGCAGCTCCTGGTGGGCAGGAGGGTAAAGTCAAGAGGAAGCCCAGATCCCAGGGGAGCTGCTTATTTGTAAATCACTATGGGAAGGGCAGAATAAACCCGTGTCAACAATGGGAAAAAACATGGCCAAAGGGGCAGGACTAAAGCCCTGGATTCAGTAGCATCTCTTGGTGCGTTGGACCAGCGGCTCGTTAACTCCTGGAGTAGAACTCACTTCTCTCTCCGGAGCTGAAGCAGGAGGCAAGACAGGGCCTCTGGGTGTTCTGTGGGGAAAGGGTAGAGGCCATTCAGAGGAACGTATAATTCCAGGAAGACAACCTGGCACCTCTCCCATCCCCCAACCAACAGCCACTGGGAGGAGCAAAAACAATCTTCAGGAGCCAGGAAGAACGATCTCCTACCCCATTCCTGTAAAATCCCGGGCCCCCTGCGCCCCAGTCCAGCGCCTGGCTCAGAAAGGGCCTACAGGACTCTGCTAAGAGTGCAAGTGACTGACTGGGAGCCTGCCCCTCCACAGGGCACTTCGGTGGGAAAGGGAGCAGTGGGTCTGGGCTCCTGTAGATGTCTATAGGCCTCAGCCTTGCTCCAGGCGGACTGGGAGTGTCCCATCACCATGCTCCCTACCCACGACCCTACTCACCCTTATATTTGAGGTGCTGCAAGATGGGGATGATGGTCTCTAGAGGGATGTTGTGGGCCAGGAAGAGCTGCCAGGCACAGTATTGCTCAAAAGTTTCCCAGTCTAGGCTCTGGACTGTGAGAGACAGTGAAGAGATAGTTTTTAAAATATTTTTTATTTTTTATTTTTCTATTTTAGAGAGACAGGAAGGGAGAGAGGAAAAAAACATTAATTTCTTGTTCCACTTATTTATTCATTCACTAGTTGATTCTTGTTTGTGCTCTGACCAGGGGTTGAACCCACAACCTTGGCATATTGGGGATGACACTCTAATCAAGTGAGCTACCCAGCCAGGGCATGAAGAGACATTTAATTCTGCGCCCCCCCCCGCCCCGCCCACCCCGCATCTCTCCCCTAACAACCAGCACTCCAATCCTAAGCCTACATATACCGTCCCTTTCCACAAAAAGCTTATTTCCAAAGCCTTCAGATAGCTTCTGTAGTTCCATCAGCCCTGAGGCTGGAGGGTATCTTTCCATTTTACAGAGCGAGAAACAGACCCAGAGAGACATGGCCCAAGACTACCCAGCAGGGCACAGCACCATTCTATCCCATTCTCAGCCCCAGAAGCAGCTTTCCTGTTACTACACGAGGGCTGGTACCCCATCTTCTCTAAGGGTTACTAAAGGGTGTGCTCACTTACTGAGTATGTTGAGGACTGAGTCTTTTCGAAACATGACCAGGTTCCCCATCATCACATGGCAGACCAGCTCCTGGAGCTGAGGAGGAGGAGGAGGAGGAAGGCATAACCCATTGGTTCTAAAGGGGCTGGGAAGATGGTACGGAAGGAGACGCAGGAGGGCTCATATGGGGAAAAATCGGAGGAAGTGAAAACCTAGTTTAAAAGGATGAGGGGGAAACGGCGTATGATGAATGCCAGGGTCTCAGTGGTAACCGCAGGCCCATTTGGGGCAAACGTAGTTAAGAAAAACCTCCCTCACATCCTGAAGCAAGATAATGGGCAACTTCTTTCCCCGGCTGTAGTCTGGGCCTCTGACCTATACCAGCCTGTGCCTGAGGAGGACAGAAGGGCCATGGAAGGCGGGGCTTTGGATTTCGAATTTGGGGGTAAAGCAAAGCAAAGGAAGGGCTCTTGAATGTTAAGTTTCCTCCTTTACGGATGGGGCAACTGAGTGGGAGGAGAAGAGAAATGAGACCCCAGTTCAGGCCTGAGAATGGAGCAAAGCTACAGCCTCTTGGGGACCTATGCATGCCAGAAAGGTCAAACAGAAATGGCCAAAAAATGGTCTGACCATTTTCACCCTGAGTCAAGGGGAAGACCTGTTGAAAACAAAAAGCAATCCCTTCACCTTCCCTGTGCCCAAAGAATATGGAGAAGGGGAACTCCTGGAGGACTGCCAGCGCAACATGCCTCTCCGGGGCTCTGCTTTCCTTCCCAGTCCTACTGGGAAAAGCACACGCTACAGCAGCCTGGAGCAGCGCGGGCTCTGTCAGAAGCCCTGATTTCCCCAGCCCTGCCTCCCACACCTCTCAGGATGACAGCTCGATGTTCACCTGTGCAGAATCAATAACGGCCACAATCATGTTCAGCAGTTCCCCGCTCCGCAGGGTCTCGTCTGGAAACTGAAGACAAAAAGAGGGGAAGTAGGGCAGGAGTCCAGGGTGCACCCCTTGGTTCTCACTTCACAACCCATTCCGCTGACTTACCAAATGCTCGGGGCAAGGGGGTGGGGGCTGGGTTAGCCAGGCACAGGGTCCTAACAATGAAGCTCGGAACCTAATCACTGAGAGACAGGTTGTGCTCTTTTGTGTGTGCACACCATGGTAGAGTGTGTGTGTGTGTGTAAGGGAAGGAAAGGAAAGGGAGCCACGTAGAGACAAAGCTAGAGCTGAAAGAGACTGGACGTGATGGTTCATTCTGTCTGGTGACAGAATACACATTTGTATCTCTGGTAGCAAAGAAAGAAATCCAATTAACTCTGACCCTCGGCCAAAGGAGGGAAGGTATAGACAGTGCGTGAGTGTTCAGTGTGTGTGGGGTAGGCAGGACCCCTTCTGGAGAACACAGTCCACCAGGGAAGGACAGAGAGGGAAACTGCCATCTGCTGGGCACTCACTCGCGCCTCTCCCCCCTCCAGTTCTGGCTGAGATCACAGTTCCTCCAGTCATGCCCTTAGCCTGTGCCCTGGTTTCCCAGTTCCTGTGAGTTTTCACCAGAGGAAGAGCTGGTACCTCCTCCTATGTGCCAGTTCCCAGAGAAGACTGAGGGTGAGCTGGGGAAATGAAAGTTGAATCTCCACCAGAGACCCTGATCTTCGGGAACCATTAGAAAGAACCAAGGGTGAGCCGTCAGCTGGCAAGAGGGCTGAGACCTGAGAACATGCGTCTGGCTGGGGGACCTGTCCTAGGTCCAGCGGATGGGCCCAAAGCCATGAGGCCAAGTTTAGAGGTCCATATATGCAAACTCACACAGCAAAGCACAGGACACGAACTCGAGGGCTGTTTAGACACTTTTAAATCTTTCATAAAGAGAGGATGGAGGAGACAGCTGTGGTATGGGCAGAAATGGCCCACCAAGGCCAGCGGGGGTGTGTGAAGGATGGGCAGGGCTGTGTGCAATGAGATGAGGCACGCCGCTGCCCCCCCCCCCCCAGGGATATGGGTAGAGGCACTGACTGACCTCTGTGTAGATGGAGGGTGTGAGGTGGCACAGCAGCCGCACGTCGTCCTCCTGGCAGGCCTTCATGTCCATCATTAAGCAGGTGTGCAGATCGCCCAGCTGGGTGGCCTGAGCAAACGACTCGTACAGGTTCATCTTCCCTGCGGCAGCTTTGCTGCAAGACCAGTTGGGCCTAAGCCAGCAGCCTGGCCCCAGCACCCAGCCTCAAACATCCCTCAAGTAGGTTCCCACTATAGTCCCTTTGCTACCCCGGGTGCCCAGGGCTGATCTGTTTCATGGCTTTCCCTGCTTCCCCAGGGGCTCGATAACCTATGGGAACAAGGAGACACTCTTCTTCCCCCACCATGCCCCAGTGCTCTGGACAGAGCTCTGACAACACTGAGTCAGCTACTAAGTGGTGAGAGTCAAGCACAGGAGAAAGAGGGCTCAAGCCAGGCTACAGGAAGCTTTCTTTCCTGCTTTCTGGGCTCTGAGCAATGAGGTCATCAATACACAGACACCCTGATCTCTCATCATATACAAAACTGAACCCAAGTGGGTCAGAGGCCTACATGTAAAACTGAAAAACTCTGTTTCTTAGAATACATAAAAGCATAAATCTTTTTTTATAAAGTTTTTTTTTAAGATGTTATTTATTTACTTTTAGAGAAAGGGGAAAGGAGGGAGAAAGAAAGAGTGAGAGACATCAGTGTGTGAGGGATATATTGATTGGGTTGCCTTTCACATGCCCCCAACCAGGGACCTGGCCTGCAACCCAGGCATGTGCCCTGACTGGGATAGAACCAGAGACCCTTCGGTTTGCAGGCCGGTGCTCAACCCATTGACCAATACCTGCCAGAGCCATAATCATAAATCTTCATGATACCAAAATTACAGGTGACAAAACAAAAACATAAGGTGGACTTCATCAAAATTTAAAACTTTTGTGTTTCAAAGGGTGCCATAAAGTGAAAAGATAACTCACAGAATGGGAGAACAATATATGCAAACCATGTATTTCATCAGGAACTTGTATTCAGAATATACGGAGAACTCTTAAAAATTAACAATAAAGACAAATAACCCATTTTAAAAATAGGAATGAATTTGGACACTTCTCCAAAGAAAATATGCAAATGTCCAGTAAGTACATGAAAAGATGATCACCCTGGCTGGTATGGATCAGTGGATTGAGCACCAGCCTGTGAACCAAAGAGTCACTGGTTCGATTCCCAGTCAGGGCACATGCCTGGGTTTCGGGCAAGGTCCCCAGTAGGGGGCGCATGAGAGGTAACCACACACTGATCTTTCTCTTTCTCCTTCCCTTCTCTGCCAATAAATAAATAAATAAATAAATAAATAAATAAATAAATAAATAAAGCAAACCTTAAAAAAAAAAAAGAAGAGATGCTCAACATCATTAGTCATCAGGAAAATGCAAATCAAGACGACACAGATACCACTTCATGCCCATTAGTATGGCTATAATCAAAAAGCCATACAATAAGGACTGGGGAGCATGTGGAGAAATCAGAACTCACACATTGCTAGTGGGAATGTAAAATGGCTGCAGCCACTTTGGAAAATAGTTTTGTAGTTCCTCACAAATTTAAAAATAGAGTTATCATTTGACTCAGCAATTCCATTCCTAGGTACACACCCAGGAAAACTGAAAACACACCAACCCACAAAGTTGTACGTGAATGTTCACAACATAGACGCAGAAAGGACGGAAATGCCCATCACTGTGAACGGGTACTGCTAAATCTGGCCTGCCCATACAGTGGGGTATCGCTCAGCCACTGAAAAGGAATGGAGTGCTGACACATGCTGCAATGGGGGTGCACCTCGAAAACATTATGCTAAGTGAAAGAAGCCAGGCATGGAAAATCACAGACTGTACGATCCCATTTATAGGAAATATCCAGAATAAGTAAATCGACAGACAGAAAACAAATCAGTGGGTAACAGGGACACTGGGAAATGACTGCCAAAGGGTACGGGTTTCTTTTCAGGGTCATAAAACTGTTCTGAATTAGATAGTGGCGCAACTTAGCAAACATACTAAAAACCACTGAATTGTACACTTTAAAGCTGTTATTTTAAATGTGAGAAAACACACGGAAGGCCCTGGTAATGATGGACAAGGGTGGAGAGGAACCAGCATGTGCTCGGAGAGAGGCTCTCCAAAATGCTTCCTGACTCCTTCTCAAATGTGGTGGCCGTACCCACCTGGCCCTCAGGTAGTAAAGCAGGTGGTAGCCAATCTTGGGCTGCTTCTGATACAGCTCGGAGAGAAGGTCCAGAAGCAGCGAGAAGCTGCTGTTGTCTTCCTGCATCTGGCAGAGGTTCCTGGAGGTGGGAGATGGGAGGAAGGGAGCAGAGCTGCCCCTAGGGCAGACTCTCCTATGGAGCCTGAGGAGGCATGGTCTACTTGTGCCCACTGGATATCCCTTCCTTCCTAGAAAGTGGCTCCCGTTACCCCAGGACAGAAACACGTGTGCGCTATGGAGGGATGGCAGAGCAGTGTCTCCTATAGTGGGACACTTACCTAAATATTAGGTAGAGGGGCTTCCCCACAGATTCCTCCAGGGACCTACAAGAGGAAGGTGCCCTGTGAGAGTCTAGGTAAGCAGAGAAGGTGGGCTGCAGGCAGCTATTGGGGAGGACCGGCTGGAGGCAAGATGCCAGCCTGCTCCTTTCCTAACTAAAAGTAAATATCCTACTCTTCTAGAGGCTTGGTCACAGGGAAAACTACATCTGTGTTGTCACTATCATTGAAAGTAAGATTCTCGCCCTTTAAGAAAGATCCAGGAGAGGGTCCAGTCCCACCTGAAGGGATGCTGAGTGCAGCAGGGGGGGTGCCAGCCCACTGCCCCGGTATGCTCAGCTTTCAGCAGGCAAAAATAAATCCTTGTTTAAATGAATCAGGGCACGTGAGAATAAAAGTCAGTCGAGCAGATTATTTTTCTCAAGTCCTCAGCAAGGCGCCTCTTGGACTCAGGCTGTTAGAGCACACTTCTGGCTCCCAAAGGCATGGGGGTCAGAAAGACAAGTCTTACTCCTCTGTGACCTCCTCGGGCAGCACCTCCCCTCGGAAGTGGGCCTTGAAGAGCTCCTGGAGGCAGGATGCGAGGACAGACAGCTGCTCTGAGTCAAAGTCTTCCTGGGTAGTGAGACAAGGGAGGGAGTGTCACCACCAGATCCAAGCCTCACTGCCCCCACTACCCAGACTCAACAGCTTCCACCTCCAGGATCAACCAGCCCCTCTGCCCAGCAGAAGGGACCCACTGCGGGAGGGAACGGAGGGAGTCAGTTGCCAGGGGGGCTCAAAGCTGGGCAGGCTGGGCTGCTTCCTCTCTAAAGCAGTGGGTTCCTTCTTACCTCCAGGACCTGGTCCACAATTTCCTGCATGACCTCACACTGGGCCTCTGTATCACTGCAGTGAAGAAGTGAGGGAAAATCTCAGGGACATAAATGACAGCAAAGGGCAGGACACACACCCAGAACAGCAAGCACACTCACATGCACAGACACAAAACAAAGGAGCTCTGTGTAAATCTGGGCTTGTGTAAGGAGGCTTAGGGCACACTTTGCGGCTCTCTGGGCAGAGGCCCATACAGAAGAGAAATCCCCATAATCCTGCTTCAAAATTCAGAAGCTCAGAGCATACAGAGTGAGAACCCTGGTACTGAGGGAGGAGGCAGCCCCACGCCAAGTCCATATGCCCACACATAAATTTACAGGCGGCGTCCCTCATGTAGCTTCAACTGCCTCTCCACACACTTACCACATCTCCACCCCACCGTCCCGTCACCCCACTAAGCACCAGGTAAAGAGGCTGGGGCTGGATGTCCCAGGGCCAAGATCAGGGGTGCACCTACCTGCCCTTCTGTAGCTGGAGCACTTTGTCCCTTAGGGATTCATCCAGCTGGTCAAGGTAAGGGGTGATATCAACCGGCTCCTCCACGACTGTCTCCTTGATAGGGTGGAAGCGAAACTCTCTCTTCTTTCCTGAAGGAAGTGATGTGGGAAAGAAGTCACCTTGCCTCGACCCCAGCAACAGAGATAGCCCTCCCCGAATAGCCCGCACTTCCTCACCCCGCACTCGGTGCTGTGTGAGTGCCCGAACTACTTCCCTGAACGCGTGCGTGCCCTAGTCCTGAGGAGCAAATAAGGCCAGAGACCACTTCACCTTTTTTCCCTCCTGCTTCAGTGCCAAGTGCAGGGCTCGGCACCTTGGAGTCTCAGCCAATACCCCTGTTAACAAAACTAACTCACAGAGGCAAGGGAGACAGAGAAGCCACAGAGAGGCTGCTCCTGCCAGTGGGTCCTCTGAGGGTGGCACACCCTCAACTTCTCTTGCTTCTGGCCTCACCTTTGCTGTTGAGATCCTCCTCATCATCGCTGAAAGCTGCCTCTGCGTTGTCATAGCAACTCTCATCCTTGTCTGACATATGGTTGTCCATCTCCATGGAAACTGGCTCCTCAATTTTGACTTGGAAAAGAAAGACCAGATATTCAATCATCTCCTGTGTCCTCTAACATGTCCCAAGCTTAGAGAAGAGGACCGAAGGGCAAGAGAAAAAATAAACAGTTCACGACCTAAATGGAACACGAACCCTGGAAGGATAAAGGTCTCATCCTCCCAGCCCTCCAGGACTCCAGTGAGGTTCTGCCAGGAATGAAACAGTGCAGGTCACCACTTCTCTATGCTCAGCTTAGGATCAGTGTGTAGATAAGACCAAGGACAGTCCCAAGTGCTCTTTAATTTTAAACCAAATTGGGAAGTTTTGCTTGGCTTAACCCTTCCCCCAAAACAAAGAGTGTGTGTGTCTGGAATTGGGAGTGAGACTTGAGACCCAACATGACAACCTCTTCCCAAGGCCAGGGCTCTGGCCTGGGAAGAGAGGAGGTGGACAAGGTTCAAGTAAGGCAAACACATTCCATGAGCGTCCCTGCCTACCAAAGACAGGTCAATAAGAGGTAAAACAAGAGTTAAGAGAGCAAGAGAGATTAGCTCAAGTCAGATAAGACTAGATGGAGAGGGAGAGTCAGGAAGACAACATAAAAATGGGTTAAGAAGAGACCTGGGGAAGGAAAAACAAAGTGCAGAGTGTCAGGGGGGCAGAGAGAGCTGCACAAGGACGGCCCCTCAACAGGCTCTGCTTGCCCCCTGGAGTTCTGAGTTGCCTCCACGTTCTGAAGCACGTGACGTGACAGAGGGTTCCATACCTTCCACAGGCGGGCTGGGCGAACTGCAGAACTCAGGAAACTTCTCCCTCAGCATCGCCCGCAGCTCCTTATCCAGTTTAGGGTTGTCAAACAGGGGGGCCAGATGCCTAACGGGGAACACGGACGGTGGTCAACATCAGAGCTCCTCACTTCTGACTCCACACGGAGGGAAGCCCAACAAGTACAACTGGGCTGTACTCAGATCCTTGGAAAGGTAACAAGGGGACGGGGAAGGCATTTGAAATCCTTTGCGGCATGGCAGGAGAGACATTCTCTAAGAGTCGAGAGAACATATGCCTAGCTCTCTGAGGAAGAGCCAGTACTTTTCATAACTCTCAAGGTAAAGGGTCAGCGGTGGTATGGCAATATCTGGATGTGCCTGACCTAGTGAAAAAGGGACAACCCTTCCCTCTGCCCGCAGATGTCCAAAGTCCTTACGCCAAGACCCGTTTCTCCACAATGTGGTTGAGGGAGGAAAAGACACCCTGTCGCACATGGCCCTCCAGTGGTGGATAGAAGTTGGGGATGATCTGGAAGGGAAGAAGGGGTGGAGAGAATGAGTAGGGGCTTTCCATCCAGAGTGTCCTGCTGAACTAGATCTAAAAAGCTGCTTTAAAAAAAAATGGAACACTTCAGGAATTTGCATGTCATTCTTGTACAGGGGACATGCTAATCTTCTCTGTATCACCCCAGTTTTAGTGTATGAGCTGCCAAAGAGAGCATAAGCTGCTTTGCCTTCGCTCGGGGGACACAAGAGTGTGCCTGCAAAAAGGGCTGGACTGTTCCTGACCATTCCAGGCGGCTAAGATGGGAAACTCACTGGACCTAGCTGCTCCTCAAGGAGACTAGATTCTATGTTAAGTCATCATCCCTGAGGCTGAGAAACCTCATGGAGACATGGCAAGCCCCAACTGGAGACAGTGGGAATAAGAGAAGCATTCTCTGACTTGGGATGGGAACTACAACTACTCCTGCTCCCAGTCAAGGGGCATTGGGAAGACCTCTTCACTGACCCAGAAGGTTAGAGAGGACACACACTTAACTCTGCTCAGCCAGGCCTGAGGAGAGAGTGATGGCACTTACACGACACATGAAGTCCAAGAGTGTGGCAGTGATGGCTGGGTGGGGCTTCATGGAGTGATGCATAACCAGGATGGCTGGCTCTGGAGAATGTGGAATTAAAAGGACCCCCACATCAGTCAGTCTGTTCCCAGCTCTATAAACCGAGTGACCAATGTATATGTATGGCTCTGGAGAGCTGGGTCTATGCTTGCCCCCTATTCCCACTGAGCAGATTCAAAAGCAGACAACCCCCCAAACAGCTGGTAGGCCTCATCTCCCCTCTTGTCCCCCGTACTCAGCTTAGAGGAGGGAGGTAGCAAGAGAGGAAAGGAAGGATGCAATGCAGCCTTTCCCTCTGCAGAGAACCCCTGCCCCACCCCGAAGTCCGAGCATCAGTCTACAGGGAAAAGCGGGTGGAGGGTTGGCCTCATCAAAGCAACTTTCCTTCTAGGTCAAGGGAACACTGACAAGGAACAACGGAACTGCTCCCAGATAAGCTGCCTGCAGTCCACGCTGCGCTGTGATTTATGACGGCTATCAATGAGACTCGGGGTGAGAGGGGTTGAGGGAAGGGCTGGAGGGTGGCGCTGCCTGGTCTCAGTCACATACCTATGTTCATAATGCTATCCTTGTCTGGGCTAAAGAACAGCCAGTCGTAAAACAAAGCCAGCTTGGCATTAGAGGCAGCAACATTTGACTAGAAGAGAGAGGGGGAAAAAAGAGGGCTAGCTTCATCAACCAGCTCCCTTCCCTTCAGGAGCCCACAAGACAGATTCCAGGGCCCACAATACTGCTCCATCTATAAAATTCAGTTTCTAGTGAGACAGGGAGGAACCTCCACAGGGGTAAGAAGGGACACTCAAGTCTGTACAGGAGTGTGAGTACCCTGTGGCCTCACCAACGCAGGGGCTGAGGCTCAGCCTGGGGTCTCGCATCACCAGTAGAAAACACCCTGATCCCATCAGGGAGGACACCTGGGCCTTCGAGTCCCTGGTCATCCCTGAGCTGAGACAGCACTAGTCTGAGCCCTTGTTGGACTCCCCAGGCACATTCCTGAGGATAGACCCCTAGAAATTGCCTGTTGTTCTGTCTGAATCAGCACATTCCAAGGACCCAGTCATCAGATGGGGGAGCGGGAGCCCTGTTAAAAGAGGTCAGAGGGCAACTAAATGCCAGGAAACATAGTGTCCCACCCTGGACACAGGAGGAAAACACTGGGAAGGAGATGGCTCCATTGTGAATTCACTGCTTTTGGAGAAGAGAAATCCAAAGCCAATCCCAACAGGCACAGAAGTGAGGGTCTGAGGAGCACAAGCCCTGGATCCGAGAAAGGTGCAGCCACATGTGATTTCTGGAAGCAGGGATGCCCAGTAACCCAGGCTGGGGGACTGGCCGTAAAGGCACAGAGGAACCTGTTCAACCTCAAACCCGGATGGGAAACAATGAGTACAAGTAAATTTCTAGAGACACGAAGGGAGGAGGGCAAAGGCTGAGACAGTCAGGAGGCAGAGAGTGACAGAGGGCCAGTAGCGGTCGGGGGCTCGGAGAGTCAGAAAGAAGGGTGGCAATATGGGGAACATGAGGAAAGGGGGACCCGCTGCCACCCAATAGCCTCCATGGCCCAGCCTCTCACCGTGCATGTTGTCAGCAGCCAACCAATGATGGCCCATCGGGGCAAGATGTCTGAACTCAGCACTTCATTAGAAGGGTGAACCACCCCACAGATGTAGCGAATGAGGTCACAGCGCAGAGACTGACTGTCTGGGGTTGACAGGTACTGGCGCTGGAACCAATCCTGGTAGCGCTTTTGTTGACCAAACCGCACCTGGGGGAAGGGCACATTGGACAAGAAGACTTGGAAGGGAGGCAGAGGAACGTTAAGCACCATTCAACGCAAGGCTTGACTTAGACCTCAATTTTTTCCCGTAACCTATTCATTACCTGACACTGTCTCTCAAGTCTCCCTTCCTTTGGGAAGACTTCCTGATTTCAATATCCCTTGTTTTTATTTTTACTATTTATTTTTTAAAATTACTTAATTTATTTTTAGAGAGGGGAAGGGAGAAAGAGGGAAAGAAACATCAATGTGTGGTTGCCTCTCAAGTGCCCCCCATGGGGGACCTGGCCCTCAACCCAAGCATGTGCCCTGACTGGGAATGGAACAGTCGACCCTCTGGTTTGCAGTCCTGTACCCAACCCACTGAGCCACACCAGCCAGGGCTGTTTATTGATTTTAGAAAGAGAGGAGAGGGAGAAAGAGAGAGAGAAACATTGTTTGGGTGCCTCCCATACGTGTTCTGTGACTGAGGATCGAAGCCTGCAACCTGGGTATGTGCCCTGACCAGGAATCGAACCCGCAACTTTTTGGTGTGCGGGACGACGCTCCAACCAACTGAACCACACCAGCCAGTGCGACAGTCCTTGTTTTTAAATAAATGCTGGAAGTCACATGCTGGTGATGCATTCATTCTTGCTGCTGATCTGATGTCACATTATCCCCAACTGTAGTCCACTTGTGACTCCTTACTCCTGTACTAGCCACTGATTCTACAGTCATAAGCATAATCTTTTCTTTTCTTTCTTTTTAAAAGATTTTATTTTTTTACTTTTAGAAAAAGGAAGGGAGAAAGAAGGAAAGGGAGAGAAACATCATTGTGTGAGAGACACATCCATCAGTTGCCTCTCACACGCCCCCCACTGGGGACCTGGCCCGCAACCCAGGCCTGTGCCCTGACTGGGAATCGAACCAGCGATCCTTTGGTTTACAGGCCGGTGCTCATTCTCCGGAGCCACACCAGCCAGGGATAACCTCTTACTTTCTTGAGCTACTTGTGAACAGCAAGCAGTGTTCCTTGAGAACAAGAGATAAGTCTGTTCACTACTCAAGCAATGACGGAAAGCTTTCCGTCACTAAATGACTTAATAGGATCATCATCCAGGGTACATGGAACCTCCAAATCTTCTTGCAGTTAAGTCCCTCCCCAAATACACTGAATGTGGTTATAAACAGCAACACTAATTAAGGGGAAAGATCTGGTTTTCCTCTTCTATTCCCCAAATTCAACCAAAATAGAGAGCAGAAGAGTTAAAAACACACACATAAAAATCGAGACCAACGTTGTCCAATAAAACTTTCTGCAATGACGGTGGCTACTGAATACTTTAAATGTAGCTATTGCAACCGAGGTACTGAATTTTAATTTTACTTAGTTTTAACTATTTAAATTGCAACACATGGCTAGTGGCTACCACATGGGACAGCACAGATCAAGACAGTCCTCCTGGATGACTTGCAGGTGTTGCCTAGAAATTCTGTTAGACATACAGGTTCTTCAGATTCTCTGGGAGGGTGAGGTACAGAAAGATGGACTTTTCAGCTGCTCCTCAAGCAATTCTGCCATGAGTCAGCCACGTTTGGAGACCAAAAGACCAGAGCTCTCTTCCTGAGAGCTCATGGTTCACCCAGAGGAACAGAAGATTTTTCAGAATGAACATTCTCACTCCACCCCTTTACAGCACAGTTCAAAGCTGTAAATTACATTATTTGTTTACAGTTATTAGTTTCATGACTGTTTCAGATAGGCTGGAAGCTTCACAAGAGCTGGAATTGTCTCTTTCTTACTCGACACTGGATCCCAGTTCTTAGCAATGCCAGGCAGACCACAGGCACCCACCTGACCAGTGTTCTGCCAGTCAACACTCAACGGCGACCAACTGGCAGGCTGAAGGCAGAAGCCCAGCTAGTGCCTGCCACAATGGGTGAGCTTACCCGGGAGGTCATGAAGAGGAGCTTAGTCTCCATGTCTGGGGTTAGACGACATGCTAGGAATTTTCGGGATGTCCTTGATTGAAGAAGCTGCAGGATACCTGAAACAAGTGCAGAAGGAAAGAGAAAAGAGAGAAGCTTGGGGACCAGAAGAATGGAAGGCAGGTGGGGAACCTGGGCCAAGTACTGATGGCCAGTGGTCTTACTCATGGAGAAATTGTAAGATGAGACCAAGAGAAGTCAAGCACAGGTACAAGTCGGGGTTCTAACCAGCATCTGTATGCTCTGCTGCAATGAACCACCATCTCCAGCACCGAGATATATTAATTTTTTTCTACTGGCCATCGCATTATTCCAGTTGGCAACACACAGAAAAGTTAGGGGGAAAATATGGGAAATCTTAGCCTCTCTTCCTGCTCCTAACGGTTGGTCCCATCACCAGGTCTGGGATTGATGGGGTGTTGTGGCATAAGCGTGAGCTCTGGAGTCAGACAGATCGAGATCCTGCGCCTGACACTTACTAGCTGTGTGGCCTTGGGCACATTATTCTCCTTGAACCTCATTTTCTTTATCTGTAAATATGGGAAGTAAAATATCCATCTTACAGGGAGGTTCTGAAGATTAAATGAGTTAATATACATGTGCGTAGCATACAGTGGGCACTCGGACAACTCAATACACGGTCAGTGTAAGAGCTGTACAATATAAGGACTTCCCAGGACTTCCCTCTCTTCTTTCTTGACTTTCCAGATCCTGACCTGCTGCTTCCATGTTATATGTGTACACACACTACATGCACACACACATGCGTGTTGGAGGTGGGAGAGGAGCAAAGCGATACAGTTATTATTCAGAGCATAAGCAGGAACTCAAGAAGGAGAGAGGGATATGGAAAGGACCTTGTCAGAGGAGGCACACAGAGCCTCTTTCCCTCCCCCAAGAGGGTTTTGGCCAAGCTGGATCCTTGGAACTCAGAGGCAAGATAGCTCCCAGGAGGGGCCTTCTCGTACAGGACTAATTCCAGCCCCTTGCTGACTCAGTCTCATGAGCTGACCTCTGACTCCCCTGCTAGACTCAGTGAAGCTGGAAAATGGTCATAAGCTCACCTCCTGAGCCAAACAGCTGCCGGGAGAGGGGGAGGAGAAAGGTCCCAGTTCTCTGTCTCACATTTTCTTAGGAGTAATGATAGCTGAAGCCTGCCAAGTAGGGGCTATCTGGGAACCACATGGATTGTTCTGTAACTCTGCCATTCCCATATCCAGCTGTACCTGGCAGAGTCTGCCTGGTCCCTAGCTTCCTATATCTGACTGCCAAAGCCCCTCCTACCCACCAATCTCTGCCCTCTTAATTTAAGCAGTACATATATACTGACCTCCCACTTCTCAAGGACAGAACGCCCAGCCCTTACTTACCTGTGAACTGAGGACTCAAGGCCTGAGGATTATGGATAATATCTTTCCAAAGCAGTTCAAATTCTGGTATCCTGGCAACATTCTGAAGTAGTCTTACAAGGTCCCGGCCAATCATCAAACATTCCATGAACTTGATGAGGGTGTGGGGTGAGACAGGAAAGAGAATAAAAACATGGATTGTTTACCTGCTCCAGGGAGGAGAAAGGAACAACATGTTCTAGGAGGGAAGGAAAGAGGGTCGAAGGGATTATATGATTTCTGCTGGAACCAGGGGACGGGCTCCTTGCTATTCAGGGGAAGAAAGCTGGAAGTTGGGGACTGATACCAAGGATGAGAGGTTGCTGGAAACTGCTGAAGCCCTGGTGGCTTTCACATTAATCTCTTGCCTGTTCCTCCCAAAATTGTTTCAATTCAGGTCAAGAAAGACAAGATTTTAAAAGGGGAGGATTGGTAAATTGGGCCCTAGATACCTTACCCCAAAACCCACTCGGTCCAACAGCACATTCTGTGGTAATGGAAATGACCTATATCTGTGCTGTCCAAATGGATACCCATTAGACACGTGTGGCTAATGAACACATGAAATGTGGCTAATTCAACCAGGGAACTAAAGTTTTATCTGATTTTAATTTAAATTGCCACATGTGGACACACACTACTACATTAGAGAATATAGCCCTAGAGTCATTCGCTCGTGGGAGATCTGATAGTGGACAATTCACAGTCCGTCTGACCAGGCAATTACCCAGCTAGGTAGGTGTGGGGGATGACCACAGCGAGCGTACAAGAACGGTTTGTGTCTGTGGTGTATAAGTGTCCATGACGCTGACCAGGAAAACCCCTAGGACACCAGAGTAACAGACAGCATTTCTAGAACTAGGGCTATTCCATACTGATTCTCCTACCCTTTTAGCATCATCTCTTAGAGTGAGGAAAAAACGAGACCTGAACCACCTCGATCACTCCAACATGACATCCCTGGCCCAGGTCACTACATAAAGCCCACACAGGTGTTCTGTCCTGGTTTCATTCCCTATACTGTGCTGTCCTCACCCGTTCCCGAAGCAGTGAGATGCAGAAGTCCACCTCCTTTTGCCGCAGGGCCTGAAGCTGGGCGGTCCCGTGGTGGTCGACAATGAGGCGGAGGTATGTGTAAACGGCCATGGCAATGAGGATGCTACTCTTCAACACCCACTCCCTGCAGAAAGGGAAGACACTGGCACCTGCAGTCTGCTCCTGTCCCACCTCCCAATTCACCCCATACTTGGCTCCAGGACCTTAGGAATGTTTGATAATTAGCACTGGGAGTAGGTTCTTTGGTTCCCTGAATGCTCACTCCGGTTGTTATTATCTAGATCCATTGGCAAACATGGAGACAACTTCCTGCTGCTCTACCAGGTGCCCAATAAAGATAAACGCTGATGAAAGCAGTCTCTCTTTACCACGTAACTACTTAGCTTCCAATAAAATAATTTTGCTTGTTGACTCACTCATTCAAACCTTTACTGGGTGCTTTTATATGCCAAGCGCATGTGAGGTACTAGGGACAGAGATAAGCCATAGCTTCTACCTGGCTCGATATGGGGAAAACATTAGTCAGCAGTTCTTAAAGTGTAGTCTGAGGACCTCTAAGAATCACCAAGACCCTTGGAGGACCCGGAGGTTTTAGAACATACCGTTTGCGCCCTTCCATCATGCTCCACGGGCAACCTGCCGTGTCACAAACCTTTCCCTGGCTCTCTCTCTCTCGCCACTGATACCACTTCCAAATAATGAATCACCTGCCCTAAATCACAATCTGAAAACAGCTTGATTTTAAATGGCAAAGTCCATTTTCCAGGAGTTTTAGAATTTCTCTGGGGAAAAGGGAGTGATGAAAGAATTGAGTGCCCCGCTGCTTTAAAAGGGGTAGAAAGACACAGTGGGGAGACTCCAAAAACTCCAATGCTGTCTCAAAGTGCCAAGACTGGGGAGCTGTCTTCCCCAGGCAAGTAGTCTGCAACAGCTTTGGCACCCCTGCTGGCAAAAGGAACCAGAGGAAGACAGGGAGTTTAATTAATCCAACCAGGCGTCATCCTGACTCCGGAAAAGTGCCCGAGCCACCTAATTAAGAGACTCTGGCCTTTTTCTTGCACAGAATGAAAGCAGCAGCCAAGAACACTGAGGAGGGTCCCCCTCCCTACCTGCTACCTTTTAATTCCACAGCCCTAGACACACTTGGGAGGGAGGGAGGGGATGAGTGTGGAAGCTGGCAGTTTTAAACTTCTAGGGACTCGCACCAAGGGACACAAGTGTTTTGGAGGGCAGGAGAAAAGGTATGACAGTATCTGACACTTGTATACAGAGACTGCACTCTGACTGACCAAATGAGGGAAATTCAGCTTTAAGCTACAGGGGGTAGCTGGCACCAGGAACAAAATAAGAAAAATAACTTCTGAGGAAGATTGCTAGCAGAGCGAATGAAAGTATCTGAATCTTGGGATGGGGTGATGAAGAGAAAGAGAGAAGGGAGATCCTCTGCACAAAGACCTAAGAGAAGCAGAGGCCTGGTAAGAAATGGCTAGGTTCTCAAGGGTTACGTGACGGTAGCAATAATGAAGAGAGAGAGGAGCTGCGGCTGCGGCTGCACGTCCAGGCCCCGGGCGCTAGGTGGCACTGCACAGCAGACCTGGCACACTAGCTCTCAAGCTTGGGCAGAGCACAGAATACAGCCTTCGCTTTAACATGGGTAAATAAGGAGGAAGTCCATTATTCTAAACGTAGGAAATATTGATACTATTAGCCCTCTCAATTATTTGACTACTATGATATCCTTACCCAGAAACAGACTCTGAAATCAAGCAACAGGAAGACTAAGGCCACAGGACCAAGAGGAAGGCCTCACCACCAAACAAGTTCAGCTATGGAACAACCCTCACAAAATTTCTGGTCCTTTACTTTGATGGGGAAGGGGAAAAAATCAGCGAGACAACCCAAATGACCCATTTTATGCCCTCTCTACTCCTGGAGCCTCCACACCCTATACGCAAACTCTAGCAGGTCTCGATTACCTCCTCATCCTCACCTCTGCCGTGCCACTTCAACAGAAGGGGAGTATGGGTTGGATAGAAAGTCTTGGGAGAAAAGGGGTACTTGCCAGGCCTGGGTACTTGGCTGGCCCTATTCTGCTGAGCTCATTCTCCCCCCTCTCCCCCCAAAGATAAACATTCCAAGGAGGTCTGGATCAAAAATAAACCCTTATCAGATGGAACTAGTTTTTCCGGGGCTCTGAGATATTTCAACAAAGACCTTCTTTCCCACTCCTTCCTTCCTTGGGCCATATCATGGCATTAATTCCTTCACTTGCCACCAATACAATGACCTCTCCTCCCCCTGCCTCATTCTCTCTAACCCAAGGTGTTTGGGGCTACCTAATGGTTTTCATACAATCCTTCCACCCTCATTCCCCAAACTTGCAACCAACAAGGCCATATCTGACTCTTGCCCCACCCTTCATAGTAGACCCTACCTCTGCTCCGTCAGGGTGTCCAGAACGCTTTCGGCCAACCAGATATTTTTTGCCGTAACATCCCCACCTGATCAAAGGGTGAAAAAATAGAGAATCAGAATGGCTCTACTTATATATTCATCCATCCTGCTGGTCCATCCCTAAATGTTATCTCATCAATGATGTTCTGAGTGTTGGAAAAACTGCCTTTTGTTCTGTCAGGCTTTAAAGTTTCTCCCTTTGCCTCCAGAGAGAAGGGAAGGGAAGTTTCTGGATTTTCCCAGAAACTAAAGCTGCAATTTTTCCATAGACTTGGGCTGGAGTGGGAATACTTTGACCCTTGAAAAGGAATATCTGGGAAGGAGACATAAACGTCCATGGTTGGAAAGAAAGGATGATTTCAGATAAGGCCTGGGAGGTGCAGGTGGTTAGTAACAGCTGCAGTCCAGCATGTGGATGTTCCCAATCCCGAGTCAGACTCATGAGAGGCCAAGGGCTTCTTGTCTCCAGGTGTCAGTCTTCGGGGCTTGCGAAGGAACTTCTTGGGGCACAATTAACGTGCAGCGACACCAGACCGAAGTCTATGGATGAGAAGCGGGGACTGGGAGTGCCAGACAGGGGAGAAAATGCCAGGAGAGTGGGTAAAAATAGCCAGCATAATGCTATGTCTTGCCCCAGGTCCTAATTTAAAAATTCAATGTTCAGATAGCCACACATTACATGAATTAAGGTTTATACACATCAAAACAAGAGTATCAGTGTTTATAAAATCCTAAAGAAGCAGCAAAGACCCACTGGGCAGTGGTGAGAGAGAGGTAGGGTCATTTTTAAACAAACACATGCGATCTTGGGAGCAAAAGAGGTGGCACAGGCAGGCCTCTTGGATATTCAGTGGCACAGACAGATGTCACCAATGCCAAGAAGATAATAAAACCTAAATGTCAGGGTCTGTTCTGTGACATGGTGCATCCCTCAAACTGGCCCTAATCGGATGTCATAACTATTAGGGAGCAAGTAGTCAGAACATGGGGGTGGAGCCAGGGAAGACGTCTGCGTTTCTGAAAGCACAATGGGATGGGAACAAGCTATTTGCCCTCACTTCTCTTCCCATTCCTTCCGGCTCCTTTCAGCTCCTATACTCCACAAAACCCCAGAGATGACTGGCTAAAACAGGCCAACTATTCTATGTCAGGCCCCAAGTTTGGCAGGAAGGAAAATGAAGCAAGACTTAACTGCTTCAAAATGCTCCCCATGATTTTTAAATTTCTTTCTCATCGTATGTGGCCAGAAGATGTATAAATGAGAAGGAGATTCTAAATGACCCAGGAATCGAGTCCCTTAGACACTCAATCATTCTCCATTGCTTGGATTTAGTCTCTGGGCTCCTCTCCTTTCTTCTTTATGCTCTTGCCATCAAACTCACCAGCAATCTGCTTCATGAATGTCATGCAAACACCATCGGCTCCCAGAACCCCACTCTTCACTAGTTCCCGCACCAACCACACCAACTAAAGGAGAGGAAACAACAGATGAAGAGAAGAGCCTGTAAGTTTGAGAAAGGGGCTAATCCAATAACATTACAATTTAGGAGTACAAGGTATAGGTATGTGACCCCCAATTCCTCCCATTATGTCTTCGAGCTGGATTTCTTTTGTTTCTGGCCTTACCTGAGTTCGGCAGGTGTCCTGCAACTTCAAGTACTTCTCCATAAGTATCTGGTTGATTTTATTCAGGACAATATTCATGCCGTCACGACTCACCAGAGCCAAGTCCCGGTAACACTGAGAAGAGAGGTTTGTGAGCAGCCAGGAAGCGGACCCCACCCAAAGGGGGCCCCCTGGCCTCCTCAGTTTAAATAACACCAATACGAGTAGCAACAAAAGACTTCCACTCTGGACGCTATTCTTCCATAGGGCTCCTCCATCCCAAACCTATCCCTTGTTTCATCACATGGAGTAGGGGGTGGGGGTAGGGCAGACTGAGCTATTTTGTAATGAGGCAGAAAGCCTGCTAAGAAAGGCTCTCTGTCCCCCTACCTCCCTTCTTAGGAAATGTCACACTGCTGCCACAAGCTGAGCAAAACCAGGTGGAGGCCATCTGCTTTTCATCTGCCAGTAAAAGGTCACTGCAGAGTGGGTTTGGTTGAACAGGCCAGAAAGGATCACAAGTTTCTAAACCTGTACTGACCCAGCCAGATGAAGCAAAGGGCTAGGAATATTAAAGGAAGAGGATCCAGGGCGCTGGGCCCTAGAAAGAAAGGGCAGAACCAAACTGAACTTCCTTAACTAAATGTCTTCCTTCTTTTCTCTGGGTTGCCCTGTAAGTATTGAAAAAGGAGGGGCCCTTATGCATACTCACCCCAGGGGGTGGTGAAGGAGGGCATTCCAATTTCCTCTGAAAGTCCTTGCTTCCCCTTTCCCCTCCAGCTTTTCTCACCCATTCTCTCTAGAGACTAGACTCCTAGAGGAATACCTTAGGGGACCTCATTAACAACCTCCTCAGCCTGCTGAGTTCTATGCCGTCAGGGTTCCGGCACAAAGAGTAAAACTAGGTAGGTAGCATTCCACGACCTTGAAAGGCTGGCAGAAGAGTGGCATCAACCATAATAGCAAATACCACAGCAATTACAATGCACTGGTATTATGCACAGACTTTGTATTGCAGATAAGTTGCATTTGAATTACCTAACAACCCTTTGAAATAGGTACTATTTATTCCTATTTCTATGTTTGTGGGTGAGGAAACAGACATAGAGAGGTTGAAACACTTCAACCCACGTCACATAAGAGATAAGAGGAAGAACCAGGATTCAAGTCCAGACAGATCAACTCTAGATTCCATGCTCTTGACCGTCTCTACACTGCTGTAAGAAAGAACTATGAGAGGAGGCTGCTGGGGATGGAAATAAGAGATAATGGTGGCTTTGATACTATATTTCTAAACTCTTTCATCCCAAGTGGTCGAAAGAGAAGTACTCCTCAAGACCAGCTGCTTCCTGGCCGTGGTGTGACTAGGGACTCCTAATAGATTAGCTACTGTCATTTCCTTCTGTCTCTCATGTCCTTATGTCAAGCCAATTAAAATTATGAAAATACCAATACTTAGCGATTCTACCACGTGCCACAAACTTTTCATGCCCCAAGGAGAATCTGATTACCCTCTGACTCCACCCAGAGGGAGGACAGAGAGACCAAAAGTACAAGCAAGGGAACAAGAAGGAGATACGGGAGCCCAGTGACCCGCTGCCAACCCGCCATCAGTAAGTGTTGATATTTTAGCCCTGGAGCCTCCCCCAGAGGTGTGGGCCACAGAACGGGCAGAGAGAATGACAGAGGCAGAAGGAAAAATCTATGTCAGCCCAAAGACAGAGACACTACTAACCAGAGAAAAGCCCTGTCTATTCAAAAGAAAGCAGAAATCCCAAAAATGCAAAACAAACCCAGAGCAGGGAAGGAGGACAAGTCTCTCAGGAGACACAGGGTCAGATGGAGGAAGCAGACACTGTCTGCCCAATTCCATGCTCCCTCTGGGACCTTGTCTACCACAACGGCTGGTACACATGGCAGCTGGCAGCTAGGAGTATCGTACTCCTGAGGCTGCCCATTTTCTTGCCAATCTCTGTGCCTGTCTGCCGACTGGCTTGGAAGATAAATAGATGGGGGGAAAAACTCTGTAGGGAACACAGAAGAGGAGAGTCTCAAAGAAAGGAAAGGTGACAGGATGGCACTGTGGCAGCACATCCGTCCTGACTCTGTTGAGGGGAGATCTTCCAGCCTTGGCCCTCACAGCCCCCCCGACTTTCTGGAGCTGCCTGCTTAAGGAACTGTATCTGGACCAAGAACTGCCAGGACCTGGGTCCCTGACCCCTTGATGAGACCTTGCCATTGATGTTAGACATTTCCCTTCATCTACTGACTGCTAGAGCCTGCACAGAAGACCAGGCCTCCAGCTTAGCTTCTGCTCTCACCATAGTCCTTCAGCCAGGCCTGCTCCCAGCTATTCAATTCAGACATCAAATAAGAAATAAAGTCAAAGAATAGAAACATTCCTAAGGGTTGCCAAGATGGCAGATATAAGTGAAGGTACAATTGGAACAAAATCCATCCCATATTCCACTCTGCACCAATACCTGATCTATTTTCTCCTTACCTGAGTTCTCTTGTTCAATCTACCCGAATTCCACTCACTGAGAAGTCCTAGGGAGCTGGCCCTAGCTCCTCGAACCTGCCTGCCAGCAGTGACAGAGGCCCTTCACCTCACTTTCCCAGGGCAAATTTCTCGTGTGTTCAAGACTTAAGTTTCTACCACCACCTTCTCCATTATCCCCGGCAAAGATGCAGGAACCACTGAATCTCCAATCCATTCTGAGATTTGTTCCAGAGATAGAATAAACCCCAAATAAACCCTCAGAAAACACTTCCCTTGTTTTAAGCTGAAGCCAAGGATCAGTCCTCATCAGAAACTCCCACCTAAAACTTCTGCAGGACAGAAATATTTCACGACATAATCACTCTCGTAGGGGGAAGGATCAAACATGATGGAAGATATGTCACTAATTCTTCCACTATAATCTGACCTGGCTTAAGGTCTCTGAATGAATCACTGATGCTCTCCTAGATGAATCACTTACTGCTCTCTCCAAGGCTTGACGCAGACCAGGGGCTTGCCTAAAACTGTGTCCTCCTGTTTCCCATCTTCACCCCCTTTGTCTGAAGAGGCCTGACCTGGGGGCCTATCCACCTAGGGGGCTTCCAGGTAGAGGATTTCTTTAGAAACCTTTAGCATGGGAACACGAGCCTGGTGCAGCCATCAACCACCAATGAGTCCAAGTTGAGGGCCAGGGCGACCCTCACAGGGTTGTCACAGGATAAAAAACAAGGTATTCTAGTCCCTTGCTCTGCCAAATTCACAACATAATGAGCACTCATAATGCAGAGACCCGAGGCCTCTCATTGCCAGGTCAGGCAGAGAACTAGAAATACCCACAACACTCTGCTCCCTTGACTAAGGTTTACTTCTTTACCCTCACTGATTCAGATCCCATCAGAAACAAATTAAAAAACCAGCAAGATACCTTTGCATTAAGATAACTAAATGAGATTTTAATTGTATTTATGAAACCCACAGAAGAGAAAATTAACCCTTAACTGCAACCCCTTCATTCCCATCTTTGTCAACAATTTCTTTAAAATAGAGTGGCTGGACTGGATCATATCACTGTTTAACACCACCAAACTGGAGATATTCGTTTGTCCTTAAGGATCTTGATGATAAATTCAGTATGGAAATGAAATACCAATTTAACTCCACAAGGTCCCAGCCCAGACATGGCCTGTGAAACCCAGGACTTGTGAGTGCTTGCTGCTTGCCCAGCCTCCAACCTCAACACGCACACACACCAGACCAGCTGGCATCAGAAGAGCACAAATATACCCGGTTGCCATGCCTGTAAATCCTGCCACTGTCCTTGTCCCTAGGAATAATTTTTCTTTGGTTCTCCTTGAACAAACGACGATGTCTCTGACCTCTGGTTATCTTACAGGTAAAACTGGGAACAGCTTGGGGAGTGGGGACAAAGCCACCAACCTCACAGGGCTTTTTGGGAGGATTAAATGAGATCCTGACTGGAGAGAGCCTAACACAATGCTGGGCACAGAGCACATCTGCTTCTTTCCACGCTTCCCTTGCTCAGGAAAGGGCCAGTGAGAATACTGAATTCCCCACTCCAAGTTCTTCTCTGTTAGTGACATACAGTCTGTGCCAGATATCAAACATACACTTCTTTTTCTCCACATTTTTTTAATTGTTCTTCAACTGCAGTTGTCTCCATTTCCCCGCTACCACTCCTGCTCAGACATACACTTCTAAACCAACATGCCAAGACTCAAGGGACACAAAATTGCTAGAAAGGGGAAAGGTGAAGAGGCAAAAGACAGAATTTTGCTACTTGATTATAGAAAGAACAGAATCCAATGAGGTCATCCTTCCCAGACACTCACCTCAAAGAGGCACCCTGTTTAGCCCATTCTACATTGTACACACAGGAAGCTGACTGTGAAGAACCCCAGACAAGGTTTCATACAGTATATTCCTCAGGAAGTCTGACTCCAGGTACTGCAGTGTTCCCTTACTCACTACCTTGTTACCGCATCAGCTACCCAACATTAAGATGTCTGACCTGAGTCCTACTTCTGCGAGGGCAAGCCTGCTTTCTTGTCACCTGCTAGTACAGATCCTGAAAACTACAGGTCACACTGTTCTAGGTGGGAACTCTCTTGGGTACAGCTATCCTCTCCTATTTTCTGGATTACAGCCCGACTGTTCTAGCCTTGACCAGTAAACGCCAAATTTGAAACTCTTTAAATGCTTTTTCACTTTCATAACTACCTTTTCTTGCCTTTTAACTTCAGAATCTAGAGGATGACTAAATTCACTAAGAGTAAAAAACTATATTTGGAGAACGAGGTGGTCCAGCTCGGCAGAGGGCCTGGTAGTATGCCAGTGAAGCCATAATTGTGCTCCACCATATTCCTAGATCATACCTGAGAAGGGTCTGTGGGTCCCTAGCAAGGTGTCTTACCTTCTGGGCTTGAGCAGGCTCAGTGAGGATAAGGGTGAAGAGACCCAGGCAGATCTCCTCGTGCTGGGGGGGGCCTTTGCATACCTGGAATATGAAGGAGGAGAAAACTGAGTGTCACTAACAGGAGGAAAGTTCTCAAGCACAGTTTCTCCCAGAAAACTTGGGGCTCCTGAAAGGAGAATCATCTGCAAAGGAGAATCATCAACTCTTAAGTCTGATGGTTTCCTTCCTCTAAAAGTGATACGGCATCTGCTCTAAGGGAGAGGTAATGGGAGAGGATGGATCCTTATTGCTCTCTCCAAGGCTTGATGCAGACCAGGGGCAAAAAATAAAGTGTTTAAAATGAAAAACAAAAAATCTTCCTTCACCTCCTTCACCAGATCTTAAAAGCCTTCAGTAAAGCAGGACCTGCAAAGAGTCAGTCATGCAGCAAGAAGCACAACTACCAAGCCAAGATCTCGGGCAAATCACTAACCCTCTGGCACTTGTAAGCTGAAGACGTAAGAATAAAATAACAGTGAGTAGGTAATACTTACGGAACAATCACTATGGGACATTATTCTAAGTTCTTTATACATACTACTTAAAATCCTTTCAACCTCATAGATCAGGAAATGTAAAAGGTCACATATGTAAGAATGATTTACAAACAAAAAAGTCACTATAGAACTACGAGTTATTATTTAAAGTTGCTATTTAAAGACACCTAAGGCTTGCAAAGATGAACTCTCAGAGTGAGAGAGAGGAGTTGCTAAGCCTGGTTTGGGAAGCCCAGACATGGACTTCAGTTCCCCAACTCCTAGCCACTTATATTTTTCCATCTTTCTGATCATGTCTCAGAGCTTTCTGGATATGGGAACAGCATTATACTCACGTAGGCATTAAGGGCATCATTGGCCTCTCTCTCTGAGACACCAGCAGTCATTGATGTGACAATGCTCATACATCTTTCCAATCTCTGTGAATGAATGAGGAAAAATTAAGAGTGTTTCATACCACCACTAATACTTCTGGCCCCAAAAAGAGTTTTATAAAATTCAACCTCATCATGTTTCTAGAGCTAACTACCAATTTATAAGTAATATCATCATGGGAATACAATCAATAAAATCCAGAATGTAGAAAACATGACAGGTGACCTGGTTTCTTTAACACGTAAATAGCAAGGGAGAAAGGCAGGGAGAGGGCAACCCATATATTAAAAGAGACTTAAGCCCTGGCTGCTGTGGCTCAGTGGACTGAGTGCCAGCCTAGCCTGTGAACCAAAGGGTCGCTGGTTTGATTCCCAGTCAGGGCACATGCCTGAGTTGCAGGCCAGGTCTCCAGCAGGGGATGCAGGAGGGGCAACCACACATTGATGTTTTTCTCCCTCTTTCTCCCTCCCTTCCCTTCTCTCAAAAGTAAATAAAATCTTAAAAAAAAGAAAGACTTAAAACTTATAACCCATTAAATCAAATAAGAACCTATGAGTCCATGATGATAGATACACACATAATAAAGGGAGAGCACTTCTGTACAGTGGAATGCCAACTAATAAATGCAGAAGGAATGACAGGAGTAACAATTAATCCAGGCAAATATCAACTGGCTGCTAAAAGCAGAGGTAAAATTTTCATAGGAAAGAGGATATTTACATAGGTTCAAAATATTTATTAATTACAAAGGGAAAATAATAACTGTAGGAAATCCTGGAGGGGACCACCTTAACCAAGTGACCAAAGTTATTATTGCCAATAATGAGACAAAATGATACCTGATACTCATGCCTCTGATATGATACACTGAAAAGCCTATCACATCACTTCTCTGATTTTCTTGCCAAAAATGAATCACTTCAGTCTAATCATGAAGAAACTTCAAACAATCCAAACTGAAAGAGTCTACATAATAACTGGCCTGTCAGTGTTTAAGGTCGTAAAAGACAAAGATAGACTAGGCATCTGTTTCAGATAAAAGACTTAAAGAGACAGCATACCAAAATACAATGTGTGACTCTGGACTGCTATAATGAACATTACTGGAACTGGTAAAATTTACTTTTTTACTATTTACTATAAATTCGGTTAATAGTAACATATCAGTGTTAGACGTTCCGATCTTAGTAGTGTAACAATGGTTCTATAACAGAAGATCCTTGTTCTTAGGAAATATACACTGAAGTATTTAAATCTAAAGTGGCATCACGGTTGCAATTTACTCTCAAAAGGTTAATATACAGAGATAGGACAAAACAAATGTGGGAAATGTTAAATTATTGGTGAATTTGGGTGAACAATATATAAGAATTCTATGTATAATTTTTCCCTAAGCTTCCACTTATTTTAAAATAAAGTTATTTAAAAATTAAAAAGATGCTCCTTCTTCCTCAGCTCCCCTCCCTGTGCCTCCTTCCCTCCCACCCTCCCTCAGGGGAAAATTTTTTTTAAAAGACAAAAAATTTAAAAACATAGCAAGAAAATGCAACGTGTGGTCCTTGTCTGATTGCTGATATGAACAAACCAATTATAAAAAGAACTTATGAACAATCAAGGGATATTTGAGCCCTGACCAGTGTGGCTCAGCTGGTTGGGCATCGTTTTGCAAAGCGGAAGGTCACCAGTTGGATTCCTGGTCAGGGCACATGCCTGGGTTGCAAACGACCAATGTTTCTCTTCCTCTCTTTCTCCCTCCCTTCCCCTCTCTCTAAAAAATAAAGTATTTTCTTTTTTTTAAAGGAGAGAAATTTGAGCACTGAATATTTTATGAAGGAATTGTCAATATTTTTAGGTATGGTATTGAAGTTATTTTCTTTAAAAAGTCTCTCTCTCATAGACATATGAAGTACCTACAGATGAAATGATGTCTTGGCTTTGCTTCAAAACACTCCAGACAGACTAGGGCAGAAAAGCGAGATCGCTGTGTGCTAGTAGGTACTGAGGCAGAGTGATGGCTACATGGAAATTATACTGTTCTCTTTACTTTTTTATGTTTGAAACATACTCCTCAAAAAGTTAAAGACAAACTTAACAAAATGCATGTAAGGAAAGAAAAGGACTAACGGAAAACAAAAGGCTAACTGAAACCTGCCAGCATCTCTAGTCAAACAAGGGTGGGGATGGCTGCATTACAGCCCATTCAGGAGCCACTGTGGTGTCAAAGGTCAACTCTCTAATGTGACATGTGATCAACATTCTAAGGAGATCTCAGCCACTGGTCCCTGTTCCAAAGAAGCATTTAATACTAAATATTGAAAAAATATCAGTAAAATATATCCATGTTAAGTCAGTGGGCCTCTTCATTATCACCACCTAAAGTACTGCTTGAGTCTTTTATTTTGAGGATTAACCCAAAAACTTTTTAAGGAAAACCACTTCCCAATTCCCAGTGATGATGATTCTGGAAAAACAAGGACACCAGCAGTCCATTTACTTCCCCTTGATCCTAGAGGTCATCACAAAACATCTTGCTGAAAACTGGTTGTACTGCAGCATTGTGAGGAACTGGCAAGTAAGGACCATGGGAAAGAGGCCTAGGAATGAAGACAATCACCTTTCTCCTTTGACCATCATCCCTGTCTGAAAGTGGAGGGCGACACAGGGTAGAACTGAGTGTTTAGGCAAGGAGCTCCCATAACCACAAAACTTCAACCTGAAACAGGCCCAAAGCCACAAAGGATTGAAAACATTACAACTTCACCATCTACCATCAGGACTATCCCTCAAATTAGGTCAGATCTGAGTGCTCCGCCTTCATCAACAGCACCTGCGTACTTGTGACCAGGCGACCAGGCGACCAGGCGCTGTGAGATCCCATGAAAGCGCAGCTGCAACTCTCACAAAGCACCTCACCCACACGCTGAGAAACACTGTTACCTAGTCTAGCTCCAATGATCAGGGGAGGGAAAGAAAAACCTCAGGATGGATTTTCTCTTCTTAAATCTTATCCGTCCCCGCCCAAGGTAGAAATCAATGACAGTAGCAGCAGTGCCTCCAGCAGCTAGGTACACATTGTTTTTGCTGGCAGCTCTTGGAGGACCTGATTACCTGGCCTAGGTTAAGAAGGAGTATCAGAGTGAAGACAGATGGTGGACAAGCAGCAGCACAGCATCCTAGAATTCTAGATATTGCTTTCTCCTCAAAGGAAGAAATCTACTGAGTCAACAGAGATGCAAGTCAAATAGCAGCAAGGTAATGAGCAAACTGACAAGGAGAACCTCTGCACCACTTGCTAGTCTTTGGGCTCATCTGGGGTGAATTACTTAGCCTCTCTGAACCCTGGTTTTCTCATCTGAAAAAACAGAAAAAGCCTGTATCACGAGGGTGCTCTGAAGATTAAACGAGATAACACAATGTGAAAGCACCTAACATATAGCCTCAGTAGAACTGGAACCTATTCCCTTTGTGAGGGGAATTAATTAATTTAATTAATTCAGTAACTGCGCAACTAAATATCTATGAGGACCAGACTGACCCCCATACCCCCTGCCACTATGAGTAATGGATCATCCTTAAAGATTCCTGAAAACAGAACGCTGTTACTACAGGACATGCGTTCAGTGCCTGGCCAGGCTGAAAAGCTTCCTCTTTTACTTACCCTCTTTAAACTTTTGCCTTCTGGAGAGAAAAGCAGAGGGGAGAGTGGAAGAAGCCTGACTGATGAACCCTGCGCCAAGATCCTGGTGCAAAGCCAGACACGCAGCCCTATGGCTGGCCAGTCTTGGCTGTGATATGAGAGACCTTGGATCGACCTAGGTTTCCCTAGTTTAGTCCTCAATATTCTAAGCTTCACTCCATATTCTATGCTCCCCTCAGAGGCTTGAGGCAATTCTATGGGTCACTGCTCAGTAAGAAAAAAAGTGGCCTCTTGGAACAGGGAGGCCCAGCTAAAGTGGGAGAGTCCCGATTTTGGATGTGTGTATAAAAGCAATGAGGAAGGAAATGTAAGAGCCAGTCCCTCCAGGCAACACAGGTATAAAAGATGCTATGCTTTCCAAACTACAAAAATTACTTATCCAAACAGGGATGGGAGAACTAATTACAAATCATTCAGGGTGACAGGACCACCTTGCCTCAAAGTGGCCAAATCTCTACAATCAAGTAGCAGTATCCTTCTTTCCCCAGTCTCCAGGGGCCCCAGCTGCTGGCAGAACTCTGTTCAGAGCAAGCCCTCCACAAGGGCACCTCAGAGAGCTGAATAAATATTTACCATCTCTAGGAACTTCTGAATTAATTTTTCTAGTACTAAGAGTACCTGAACATGGTTTCCATGAGAGCAACAGGAGGTGGAGTGGGGGGGGGGGGGGGGGGGGGGGGATGGGAGGTGGCCTTCCAGTTTGTCAATAAGCTGGAGATTGAGGAGATTGAAGGCAGAGGGATCCCTCTAACCTCTGTTTCCCCTCTCTCAGCCAGGCGAATATAGAGTCTGGTAAAAAGTGTATATTAAATACTACCCCTTATGGAAGACAGTGAGTGGCCTTGAAGGACTAAATTCCACAATCTTCACAAAAACGTGATCCAACCTGCCAAATCCCAAGGACCCACATTAGTAGTTATTGAACAAGCTGTGTTCCAAGTATTCCACAACCAAGAGCCACTTCTATGTGAAATGAGGATATAAGGGAAAAAAATTCGAGATGACTCAAAGCCCATTCCCTAGAGATTCCTCAAAGAGTTATTCCTTGGAGAAAACCTGGGTCATATCTTTCATCAATGGCAACTCAGACCTGTCTCTAGCTTAAGAGGAAGTTCTGACTTGTTTGGGCCACAGCTCTTGCTTTTGGCCTGGCCTCCAAGTGGACAGAGTCCTTCTCAGTAAAGACCTGGAACTGAGAAAGCTTATTAGACTAGGAGCTACATGTTCTAAACACCCCCAACCTCTGGCACTATTTTTATCTCATTCCCCAAATGGGGGTGGGGAAGGGCAAGAATTCCCTCTTCAGAGAAAGGAACAGGGCCAAGGACAAGAAAGGGTACAACAGATGCTCCCTTGGGTAGAAGAGTCACAGTCCCCGCCTGGGATGTTCCCCACCAGTGCTTCATACTCCAGACCCCTGAAGGGCCTTTCCTCATCATGTCAGCTGTAACCACCCCTGTCTCTTCACTACCATACGTGTTTCTTTTTTGTTGTTGTTAACCTTCCTACGGGTGTGCAAACTCAGTCTTCAGATAATAAGCTCTGGAAAGCAGACTTTGGGTCTCCCTCACCCTACTTTCCTGTCGGACTCAGCACACAGTAAGCACATTTGGTCAGGAAGCTAAGTCTGTGTTCCTGAGCAACAGGTAGGCCTATGTTAGAAAATAACAAAATCGGAACAATCAGAGACCAGTCAGTCAACATCAGGTTCGGTAACTTGTGTGTGCAGGTATCTGTGGGGAGACTCAGAGGAAGAAGCCAGTAAGTCTTGCCCTTAGAGACACACATGGTCTAACGGGAAGCACACACATGGGGTTAAACACAGAGTGGCAAGGCTTGCTGGAAAATTCAAATGCAAAGGACAAAGTGCAAAGAAAGAAAGGGGGGGAGCCCAAGACATGTTGGGAAATATCCATACCACAAAGGATTTCAGAAAAAAGAGACCCTCCCCCCGTTCTCCCTGGAAACAGTTGAAAGTTCACTCTCAGTCCAAAAAAGCAAGAAATGCTTCCTCTCTTTTGTGGTCCCCTCCTGCCACACAAATTCATTAACTAGCAAACACGCCACTGCTTGGAAGAACAGGATGCTGTACTGCTCAGTGCCACAAATCAAAGCAGAGGCAGGATGATCCCTCCAGCAATCAGGGTGGGAAATAAATAGATTTTCATCCAGTCTTTGGGGTCTTTTCCTCTCCACTCAAACTGGTGGAGGAATCAAAGGCAGTCAGCTATTTTCTTTCTACAATTCTAGAGCTCCAGTATTAGAACAAAGGACTCAACACTTTGAGGATGACAGTGGCTATTTCTAAATAAGTGGACAACTCAAAACTGCCAAGCAATCCCAAAATCATTGTTCTGGGACTATACTATTTTTAGAAGCATTGTTTATGTTCCTAACTATATCTACCTTAAATGACAAAAACAACAGCAGAACACTTTGATTTACCTAAAAACACAAAAGATTATGGGGGAGAAGCATGATAGGAAAGCCAGCCTGTGAGTAAACATTTGCTGATGGATAATCTGCAAAGTTGCTATCCAGCCACCTCTTGATTCACAAAGTTTATTTTTGCATATATGTTCCACCATCTCTATCTGAACCAACATTTTTTTTCAACTATAAATTATGAATTCCACTTATCTGCTTGCCCTCCCTCTAGTACCTGATAAAGGGCAATGACAGTTAGAAGCACAGAAATGGCCACTGAAGATCCACAGCCTAACTCATCCTGTCCCTGGATAAGCACCAACTGCATGTATTAGGTCCCATAAACAGTTCAACAATTGTGTCCCAGTTCTGGGTCTCATATTCCTAAGTATGTCTCTTGGTGTGTGGCAGTGGAAAGAGATGCATAATCAACTCTGGGTTGTCAGGGGACAGGGGAAGAGGAACAAGTGGGGGAAGGGAGGGGAGGGGAGGGTCAACTATCCCTAGTTTAAAATCCCCATTAAGGTCCAGTCCATCGCCTCACTCCACCCTCTTTCTCAGCATCTATGTGCTTTTTCTCCTGGGTGTGCTATCTGGTTCTGAAGGCGTCCCCCGGTCCCATTCACCCCCTCACCCCACTGCTGCAGTTGATGCCAACTAAACACTACTCACTTTTCCTTAAGTCTTCACTCATTTTAAATTCCCAGGTAAGGGTGCATTTGAGGTCTTGCTCCCTGGCTCAAATCAGTTCGGCTCAAATAAACTACTGTAGCAATTCATAAACAAATAAAAGCCCAGTTGACATCACTGGCAATTGATTGAGTCTATGTGAAGTCAATACTGTTTTGACACAAGGGTCCAAGATCTGCTGCAAGTTCCCCTATCAGCCCCTAAACATCTACACACACATACATTACTTCTCAACTCAACGTATGAGCTAAACTGAAACGGAGTAAACATTAAGAATAGCTGTGGCCTGTTTGTGGAAAGGAATGTCAAAAATAAATTCGGTAGAGCTGGATGCTGTATCCCTACCTCATCAACACCCCCAACCCATTTTCATACTAATGACTTCTGTTGCTATGACAACCTGTCCAGGAAGTGGGCCCACACTTCTTCCTTGAAGAGCAGGAAGTCTGGAATACTGTTGGTGTTGCCTTAGAAAAAACTTAAAGGCCTCCTCCCCCACCCCCACCCCGTATCCGCTCCAGTATCCCTCCTCAACCCAATTTCTTAGATCCCTTCCCCACCCCCCACACCTACCTCCTCTAACTCATCCTTGGCATCCAAACTGGTTGAAAGTAGCAGCCTCCCCCCTCCTGGGGCTCCTGCTCCCGCTCCTCCTGCACCTCCCGCTGCTCCCGAAGCAGCAGCTGCTGCTGCCCCCTTTCCCTTCTGTAACTCCATGGCTGCAGCCAGGAGACGGGAAAAGGCCAAGGAACGGATGGGTGGGAAGTCCTAGAAATGAGGAACTCTGGGTTGCCAGGGACTGGGGATAAGAGGGATTAGTGGGGGAGGGGAAGGGAATGGGTCCCTGTTCTCTCCACTCGTCCCTCCTCTCCGAAAGGCCGCTCTGGGGAGGCAAAGGCTGTCGGCCCTCTGGAGTGGCGGCACTGAGGAAAAGCGGGTTAGCTCCTCAGTATGATGAAGTAAGGGTCTGCGCCCGTACGGGTGTGGTAGGGGAGGCTTCCGCCCTGAAAAAGTGGAAGGTGAGCCCCTTCTGGCTTCTGACCCTAAGAGAAGTAGGGAAAACCCTAAGTTTCTGCCTCAGGAGGTGGGCGAAAAGAGGAGTCCTGCCCCGAAGTAGGGGGTCGGAAACCTTCTTGGCTGGTGCCCCAAAAGATGGAGAGCGAGGTTCCTTTGGATCCGGCACCCCAGGGGTGAGGGTGAGGCACTAAGCGCTACAGAAGGGCACCCAGGGCCAGCTTCTTCCTACACCATAGAGAGGCGGCCATGGTGGAAGGGCGGGGGATGGGAAGGCTGAGGGCGACGGCTGGGGAGAGGAGGAATCGTGGAGGATCGCGCCGGAAGTGAGCATTCGCGGTCGCCGGCCTCCACCAATAGCGGCTTCCTCGGTGGCGCTGAGTCTCAAAGGAGTAGGCAGACGACAACCAGCCGTCCTTTTCCCCGGGTGCCAATGGTATTGAAGAGAAGGGAGAGCGGTATGATTGACAACTGGAACACCCAACCGTATCCCTTCTTTGGCCTTGGAGGGCGGGTCGGGCCGACTTCCGGAGGTGGGGTGGGAGTGCAAGGTGACCAGGAAGGAGCGAGGCTGCGCCTGCGCGCTCTTACGCGCATGCGTGGCGCCAGGCTCCGCCGCCTTTTCCTCCCTCCATCTAGAGTTTTGGGAGGGTAGGTATCGGGGTACTGTTTATGATTGCTTTGGGAAACCCCAAGCCCCGCTACGAATTGGCAGTACCGTGAAAGAGTGCGGAGTTCTAACTCTAAGGATTCCCGGAGTAAATTCCGTCAGATGGTATGGAGCCAGCTCCCGTACCTGAAAGTGTATCTTACAAGCTAGTGTATGCGCTCATGCAAGTGCAGTTAGCAAGACGTTGCAAAATAAGTAAATAAATAAATGAAGTGCATGGAACCACTTGTGCAAATCATACAGTCGTGCCAGCACTAGATCTCGCAAAATTTTATCAAACGACGACACCATTTTCATTTTTGAGTATCTGGGACTGACCCCTGACCCTCGAGTCGTGCTCTCAACCACAGCCCGGAGAGAAATGTTCCGATCTGTTGTGAACACAGTGTAAGCTTGATTGCATTGAGTCCAGTTCTTCGTGGTTCCCCATGTGTGCATCTCAGTAGCATTTCCCATTTTTTTCAGGAGCACTTTATCCAAAGGCAGGTCAAATTTAACTTTTTTAATATCTACTATACTTATTAAAAATCCTTATCTCTTGTTTTACTTTATACAATGGGGAAAAGGTCTTTGAGTGGATTATGTAGACTAATGTGTATGAGCTCTTTTTTTTTTTTTGAGAGAGAGATATCAATTTGTTCCACTTATTTATGTATTGACTGATTAATTCTTGTATGTGCCCTAATTGGGAATCAAACCCGAAAACTTGGTACATCCAGACAGCACACTAATTGGCTGAACTACCTGGCAAGGGCTTGAGCTCACTTTTTAAATTGGAAAACATTGCACAGATATTAGTTATCACTATGGGTGATCTTATTTGTTGTAATGGCGTAACATTTTAACTATATATACAAGGTATGTCCAGAAGATGTCCAGCCATGTAATGTGAGAAATAGAGACATTTATTGAAGAAGATACAAGAAACATTGTACATAGGACGATGACACCTCAGTCCCCTTCAAAGTAGGCACCTTGGGACCTCACACAATTCACCTAGTCACCATCAGCTGTCCAGTCATATTTTCTTGAATCTCATTGATCATCTGAAATCTCTTCCCATTCAAAGGTAATTTTAGCCCTGGCTGATGTGGCTCAGTGGAGTGAGTGCTGGCCTGGGAACCAAAGAGTTGCTGGTTTGATTCCCAGTCAGGGCATGTGCCTGGGTTGCAGGCCAGGTCCCCAGTAGGGGGTGTGTGAGAGGCAACCACACACTGATACTCTTCTCCCTCTCTCTCTCTTCCTTCCCCTCTCTCTAAAAATAAATAAATAAATAAAACTTTAAAGTGATTTTAGTTTTGGGAAAAGCCAGGAGTCACAGGGCACCAAATCTGGGCTGTAGTGGGACTCAGTCACCTTGGTGGTTGGATGGTTCGCCAAAAAACTCTACACGAGATGTGATGCGTGAGTGGGTACATTGTCATGATAAGCTGCCATTCACCAGTTGCCCATAGCTGCAGCGTTCTGAATCACCCGAATAGTTTCTGTGGAGGAATGTTCAAGCTTAATGTAAAATCTGATGCAGATTCATTGCTCTAGTCGCTTGGTCATATTGAATGTGACAGCCACACAGTACACGTGCTCACTCAAGGGCATGTACTGCCCCCTCCGACTAGTACAGTGAAGTTGTCATTGTTCATGTACGCGCATTCCAGCCCACTCTCCTTGGCTGCCAGGTTCCATCGATGCTGTGCAAATCACTCGTGTTGTTATATTAACAATGGCTGAACTCTTTCTTGACAGACCTTGTACACTTTTATTGAAATGCTGTGAGCAGTCCTTTAAGTTGACTTTCATTCATTCCTTTACTGTGTGTATTAACTATGTAACACCTTAGGCAAGTCATTTAGACTTTCTGTAAATTATGTTACCTATAATATAAGAGGTGGACTGGCTGATCTCTAAATACCCTTCACCCTCTGAAAGTTCTATTGAATATGCTCTGGATTCCTTCTAGGTGCAAAGTACTACATTAGCCACAAAGAATACAAACTTAAATAACATTGCTATGGGTCATGGGAAACACAAAGATACATTGTGAAAAAAAACCCACTATATATTCATGCTTCTATTTATGTGCGGGTTTTTAAAAAAGAACTGGAGGAATATATAAGTATGTTTGTAAATACAGAGACTGTCTCTGGAAACACACAAAACCCCTATAATATTTGTTGTCTCTGGGTAGGAGATAGGGTAGAGATAAACTTATATTTTACTGTATGTGCTTTGATGGTTTAAGAAGAGGTCTTATGAGCACACAGCAAGATGGTGGGGGCCTACAAGCCAAAAAAAGAGGTTTCAGAATGAAACCTACCTTGCTAGCACCTTGATCTTGGACTTCCGAGCCTCCAGATCTGTGAGAAGTAAGTGTCTGTTGTTTAAGCCCCCCAGTATATGGTATTTTGTTGTGATAGCCCAAGCAGACTAATAGAGCTAGGATCTGATCTCAGGGAATCTGGTCCTAAGCACACTTTACTGCTACACTGTACTGTCTTTTTGTTAATACAAAGTAGAAAATGGAGTGATTTGGAAACTTTTAGCATTTATAATTCTGTTGTTTTTTTTTAAAACTTACTACATACTACATGTATTACTTTCTAAATAACCAAAAAAAAAAAAAATCCAAAAAATGTCAAAAACAAAAGAAGATTCATGGATAAACAAAAGCATCTTTATTGTAATAAACTCCAAAAAATGATAACACTTTTTTCTAACTCAAACCACTTAGTCATGTAACCTAATACATGTCTTCTTAGAGATTACAATGGATTTTCAATCTATTCAACATCCTGCCACTGCTCTAATTTTACTAAACTACTCTCTCAGACACCTTCTAAATTCCCCAAATCATCCCTAATCCTGTAACTAAGGATACACAGCAGAAGCCACCTTGAGACTGTTAGGAGGGTCAGAGACGCAGAACAGGCTGGTTAAAAATTGTGGAGTTACCCACTAAGGAGCCAGGTGACCCAGCCCCACACCAGGCTCTCCAGCCCAGGGTTCCAGTGCTGGGAATAGAAGTCCCCATAACTTCTGGCTTTGAAAACCAGGGGAGGAGACAGAGGGTTTCTGGAGTCCCAGGCATTTCTCTTAAAGGGCCTGATCATGTACTTAGTTGCTCTGAGCTCCACCTCTGGGGCAGCAGCTCAAAAGGCACCAGGGACATATGGGGAGGAGCAGAATTGTCTGGTCATCTGAAACAACATGGGTGGACATAGACTGAAATAAGACAGAGAAAGACAAATACCATCTGATTTCACTTATATGTGGAATTTAAGAATCAAAATAAATGAACCAACCCCCACTCCCCAGAAACAAACTCATAGATATACAGAACATTTTAATGGTTACCAGATGGGGGAGGAGTCAGGGTAATGGGTGAAAAAGAGGAATGGATTAAAAAGTACAAATTGATAATTACAAAATAGTCATGGGGATGTAAAGTATAGCATAGGGGAATACAGTCAATAATATTTTCTTTTTAAAAAAACATTTTTTTAAATTTATTTTTAGAGAGAGGAGAAGGGAGAGGGAAAAAGAGAGGGAGAGAAACATCGATGTGAGAAAGAAACATCAATTGGTTCCCTTTCTGCCTCTCCTATGCGACCAGGACCAAACCCACAACCCAGACATGTGCCCTGTCTGGGAATCGAACTAGTGACCTTTTGCTTTGCGGAACAATACCCAACCAACAGAGCTATCCAGCCAGAGCTAGTCAATAATATTGTAATAACTATGAATGGTGTCAGTAAGTTATATAAATAATGTCTAAACACTATGTTGTACACCTGAAACTAATATAATATTGCATATCAACTGTAACTGAAAAATAAAAAATGATTTAAAAAATAAATAAAGCCAATGGATAAGTATGAGTTCCTGAAATTAATTTTTAAAAATTAGAGAAGTGGGATTTTTTAAATAGATACATAAATAGTAATGGAATGGTGGATAAACTGAACTTCATTAAAATTAAGAACTGTCCATTTAAAGATACCATTAAGAGTGAAAGACAAGCCATGGACTAGGAGAAAATATTTGTAATGCACATATCAAAGGACTTGTAACCAGTATATATATATATATATATATATATATATATATATATATATATGTGTGTGTGTGTGTGTGTGTGTGTATGATACTATCTAATATATATCTATATACAGATATCTAACATTGATAGATATCTAGATTTAGATAGATATAAAACAGATGAGTCACTTGAAAAATGGATGAAAGACTTAAGCTGGCATTTCACAAAAGATGACATCCAAATGGTTAACAAACAAATGAAAGTGTTGTCAACATCATCAGTCATTAGGGCAGTACTAATTAAAACTACAGTGAGATACTGGAAATTCTAGCCAGAACAATTAGAAAAGAAAAAGAAATAAAAGGTGTTCAAATTGTAAAGGAAGAAATAACATTATCCATAAATAACATAAGCCTATATCCTATGTGTATATAGAAAACCTCAAAGAATCAAGAAGAAAGCTCCGAGAATGAATAAATGAATTCAGCTAAGTTGTAGAGTACAAGAGCAACACTCAAAAATCAATTGTGTTTCTGTACATCAGCAATGAACAATCCAAAAAGGAAATTAGGAAGTGAATTCCATTCATAATACTACCTAAAAGAATAAAATACCTAGTAATAAATTTAAACAAGGAGGTGAAAGACTTTGTCCGACAATGGGGCAAAGGTATACTGGCCAACACAACAAGAAGGTATTTTCAGGCTGAAAAACAGTGCAGGCAAATCCATAGAATATAACAATTCAATGTAGGGTATTTTACTTACAGGGATGTAGGGGCAGAAATGGTAGACAACCCAGCAGTTCTATGCAGACTACTCTCTACTAACAGACTCCTGTTACAGTATTCTTAAATAATGTAACTCAGGCAATAATGACTAACAAGACAAAGGAACAAGGAGCACAATGCATGCCAAGGACCATATCTCCTGGTCGTCTTGTGATAGATGATTGTTTACTATCACCAATTTGATATTTATCTCAGTTGTCATGCCATTCTTGAGTTACTAACAAAAGTTTTATGGCTGCATTTTAAGGAACAAAGATAATCATCAATAGAAGGCTTTGAAATGCTTGCTAAGGACAGTAAGTTTGGTCAAAGTTCACAGCATGGAAACTTAAAGATGAAAGAACATCCAGGACACAGAGATGGAGCACTTTTTTTCATACCCACATAGATACAGACTTGTACACTAAAAACTACAAACACTGCTGAAAACAATTTAAGAAGATCTAAACAGTGGGCAGGGCAGGGGAGAGGAATGGGGACAACTGTAATTGAACAATAATAATAAAAATTAAAAAGGACAAAAAAGAAAGAGGAACTAAACAAATGAAAAAAATGTTTATGGTTAGGAAGACAATATTGTTAAGATGTCAGTGCTACTCAAAGTAATCTACAGATTTAATACACTTCATATCAAAATTCCAACAGCTTTTTTTGAGAAATAAAAAAATCCACAAATTCATATGGAATTGCAAGGGGCTGTGAATAGTCAAAATAATCTTGAAAAGGAACAAAGTCCAATGACTCACACTTCCCAATTTCAAAACTTACTACAATAATAAAAACATTGATTTACTGGCATAAATGTAGACATGTAGGTCAATGGAATAGAATTGAGAGTCCAGAAATAAAATAATAAATCTATGGCAATCCGTTTTTGAAAAACATACCAAGTTCACTAAACAGTAGAAAGAATAGTCCCTTTAAGTGGTGCTGGGGCAACTGGATTTCCACATGCAAAAATGTGAAATCGGACCCCCTACCTCAAAATGGATCAACAACCTAAACATCAGAGATAAAATCACAAAACTCTTAGAAGAAAATATAGAGGTAAACCTTCATGATTTTGGATTTGGCAGTGAATTCTTAGCTATGACAACAAAAACATGAACAAGAGAAAAAACAGATAAACTGGACTTTGTTAAAATTAAAAACTTTTGTACATCAAGAAAGGACATTATCAAGAAAGTTAAAAGACAGTTAAAGAAAGTTAAAAGCCCACAGAATGGGAGAAAATATTTGCAAGTCCCGTGAGGGTTTAATTTCAGGAATACATAAAGAACTATTAAAACTCAAAACCACCTGGCTAGTGTGGCTTAGTGTGTTGAGTGCTGGCCTGAGAACCAAGGGGTCACTTGTTCGATTCCCAGTCAGGGCACGTGCCTGGGTTGCAGCCCAGGTTCCCAGTGTGGGGCACTCGGGAGGCAGCTACACACTGATGTTTCTCTACCTCTTTCTCCTTCCCTTCCCCTCTCTAAAAATAAATAAATAAAATCTTTAAAACAAACAAACTCAAAAACAAGTCTCCACAACTTCTGGCTGCAAAAAACCAGTGGGGCCCCAACCAGTTCCTCTTAAAGAACCCACACACGAACTCACCTTCTCAGACTCACTCCCTCTGATCTCCAGTGCCAAGCTAGCTGCTTGAGAGGCACCAGTGCCATGCAGGGAGAAACTGAAGTGTCTGGCATCAAGGCAAGCAGAAGCCATTATCCCTTTTCTTTCTTTTTTTTAAAGATTTTATTTATTTATTTTTAGAGAGGGGAAAGCAGGGAGAAAGGGAGGGAGAGAAACATCAATGTGTGGTTGCCTCTTGCATGCCCCCCACTGGGGACCCAGCCGAAACCCAGGCCTGCACCCAGACTAGGAATCCAATCTGGGACCCTTTGGTTTGCAGGCCATTGCTCAATCCACTGAGCCACACCAGCCAGGGCCCATTGTCCCTTTTCTAAACCCTCTCCCAACAGAGCTGGCAAGCTGGTGCCCTATCTGTGACCCCATCAACCTAGCGAACACTGACCCGCCTTGGAGATCCCCAGAGACTCACTCCACTAAACTTAGGGGCCCACCCAAGCTGCTTTTCCATATGAATGATTGGTCTTGGCTCCTGCTTCACAACTTTCAAATCCTATCAAACAAGCAATATCCGGCCTGGGTGAGCAGCCAGCTTAGATTCACAGCTTGCCTTCACCTGGGAATCTCAAAGCACAGCACAAGTAGCAGCCATCTCAGATTGCTTTAGAGCTTAGGCAGGATGGCCTCGGGCAACACACAGGTTGGGGCTGAACTTGGCTTGCACCACTCAGGAAACCCCAGGGCCAGAACACCCAGTGGACAGCTACAAACCATGTTGGAGCACCACCACACTGCTCCTGCACAGATGATCTTCCACGGAGGGCCGAGGTTGGTGGTAAGTGGTCACAGCCAATCCTTGCAGCTGACTGGCCTGGGTAAATCCATCCTATTGTTCTGCCAACAGCAACCAAGGCTCCACTACAAGAGGAGAGTGTACTCAGCCCACACAAAGGGCACACCTCAAGTATCCAGCTTGGGTGAAAAGGGAGGCTATGCCACTGGACCCTACATGACACCTACTATATTAGGACACACTACCAAGACACAGAGTCAAAGCAGCTCTACCTAACACATAGAAACAAACACAGGGAGGCTGCCAAAATGAGAAGACAAAGAAACATGGCCCAAATGAAAGATCAGATCAAAGCTCCAGAAAAGAGCTAAACGAAATGGAGATAAGCAATCTATTAGATGTAGAGTTCAAAACACTGGTTATAAGGATGCTTTAGGAACTTAGTGAGGACCTCAGCAGCATAAAAAAGATCCAGTCGGAAATGAAGAAGACACTAATTAAAATAAATAACAATTTGCAGGGAAATAACAATAGAGCGGATGAAGCTGAAAATCAAGTCAGTGATTTGGAACATAAGGAAGCAAAAAACAACCAATCAGAACAACAAGAAACAAAAAGGACCTCAAAATTGAGGATAGTATAAGCAGGCTTTGGGATAACATCAAGAGGTCCAACATGTGCATCATAGGAGTACCAGGAGAAGAGAAAGAGCAAGAAATTGGAAGTCTATTTAAAAAAATAATGAAAAAAATTCCCTAATTTGATGAAGGAAATAGACATGCAAGTCTGGGAAGCACAGAGAGTCCCAAACAAGTTGGATGCAAAGAGGCCCACTCTAAGACATATCACATTTAAAATGCCAAAGATTAAAGATAAAGAAAGAATCTTAAAAGCAGCAAGAGATAAGCAGTTAGTTACCTACAGAGGAGTTCCCATAAGACCATCAGCTGATTTCTCAAAAGAAACTTTGCAGGCTATAAGGGATTGGCAAGAAATATTCAAAATCATGAAAAGCAGGGACCTACAGCCAAGATTGCTCTACCCAGCAAATCTATCATTTAAAATCAGAGGGCAGATAAAGAGCTTCCCAGACAAGAAAAAACTAAAGGAGTTCATCATCGCCAAACCATTAGTATATGAAATGTTAAAGGAACTTATTTAAGAAAAAGAAGACCACATATATGAGCAGTAAAATGGCAAAAAATACAAATCTATCAACAATTGAATCTAAAAAAAAACTAAGCATACCCTAGAGGGCTGTGTGGCTCAGTGAATTGAGAGACATGACAACTAAATACAATGTGTGATCCTGGACTTAATCTTGGACTGAAAAAAAAGTTTCCTATAACGTACATTACTGGGACAATTGGAAACTGAAATTATTTGAATATATATATTTGAATATATTTGAATTCTATATATTAGATAACAGTAAATTTCCTGATTTTGAAAAATTAACACTGGTTATTTAAGATTATGACCTTGTTCTTTAGAAGTTTATATATACTATATATAATTTACATATGTATATATATTTATACATATGCATAAAACCTGACCCATAACCCTAACCCTTGATATTATATATTATGTTTTATGTTTACTAGAGACAGAAAATGTTAATTAGTAAATATGGTTAAAGAATATACAGAAGTTCTTTGTACTCTTCTTGCAACATTTCTGTAAGTTTGAAATTACATCAAAATTAAAATTTTGGCTCTGGCTGGGTAGCTCACTTGGTTGGAGCATTGTCCCTATGTGCCAAGGTTGTGGGTTTGATCCCCAGTCAGGACACATACAGGAATCAACTGATGGATGCATGGGTAAGTGGAACAGTGGGTCAAGGTTTCTCCCCCACCTCTCTCTCTCTCAAATCAATAATTATTTCTGGCTGGTGTGGCTCAATTGGTTGGAGTGTCCTCCCATAAGGACTGAAAGGTTGCTGGTTCAGTTCCTGGTCAGAGCACATGCAGGTTCAACCCCCTGTCAGGGCACAGATGGGATGCAACCTATGGATGTTTCTCTCTCACATTGATGTTTCTTATCTCTCTCTCTAAAAAAAAAAAGGAAAGAAAGAAAATTTATATATATATAAAAAGAATGGTCATAGTAGCATTATTTTTCACAGTCAAAAACTAGAAATAATTGTGAACCTCAAATGCCCTTAAAAAAAAAAGAAGGTCTTGCTTTGGCCATGTATCTCTGCTGGTTAGAGCATCATCCTGGTATGCCAAGGTTGTGGGTTCGATCTCCAGTCAGGGCACATACAAGAAGCAATCAGTGAATGTATAAATAAATGTAATAACAAATCAATGTTTTTCTCTTTCTCTCTCTCTTTCTTCCTCTCTCTCTCTAAAATCAATAAATATTTTTTTAAAGTTTAAAAAAATACTAGACACTGTCCAAAGGTCCATCAACAGTACAAAAGGTAAATAATTATAGGTATATTTATACAATGGAACATTATACAAGTAAAGAACAAACTCTGTTACTTTCATAACACTGGATTTATCTTTCAATGTTAACTGAAAGAATCCAGACACAGCACTAAAAAGAAATTAGTATACTTGCTTCCACAGCATATGTACTAAAATTGGAAGGGTACAGAGGAGATTAGCATGGCCTCTTTGCAGGGATAATTTGTGAATTCATGAAGTGTTCCATATTTTTAAAAAAGAAAGAAAGAAATGAGCTATTAAGCCATGAAAAGATATAGAGGAAAATTAAGTGCATATTACTAAGTGAAAGAAACCAATCCAAAAAGTCTTCATACTGTATGATTGCAACTTTATGATATTCTGGAAAAGGTAAAACTGTGGAGACAATAAAAAAAAAAATTGGTTGCCAGGGATAGGGGGTAGGATGGAGGGATGAATTTGTGGAGTTGTAGACAGAAAGGGGCCACATACTAAACCTGACAAGTTCAGGGGAGGCCTGTGGGAGGACCTTCCATACTCAAGAGACCTAGAGTAACCACAGAGGATGGTCTGAAATTAAGTTTTCTAACTAAAAGCAGGTCATGGTAGGCAGTCGTGCCCTAGGCTAGAATCTTCCCTGACAAAAGTCAATCTTTACCTTAATTCAGCCTGTCTATTGTCTTTTTGCATTGATGATGACATACATTTGGAATGTCAAATTTCCTTTTTTGGCCCTGGCTGGTGTGGCTCAGTGGATTGAGTGCTGGCCTGTAAACCAAAGGGTCACCTGTTCAATTCCCAGTCAGGGCACATGCCTGGGTTGTGGGCCAGGTCCCCAGTAGAGGGTGCTTGAGAGGCAACCACACCTTGATGTTTCTCTCTCTCTCTTTCTCCCTTCCCTCCCCTCTCTCTAAAAACAAATAAGTAAAATCTTTTAAAAATATATCCTTTTTTGGACCCCTTCAAAGCACAGGCACTGCACCAGAGGGAGACCACAAGTTCCCATGTTCTTACTGTTATCATGTTAATTGTTGACTGTTAACTATCCTGTACCCACCTGTGTAAAAGAAGTACGTGTCTGTCATTTTACTTATTAGCCAGTCCCAGAGGTTCCCCTCACCTTTGCTTTCTCCCACGGTCCTAATCTATCACCAGTGGGTTTCAACGTAACCCGCTTACATCTTCGTTTCTTCTTTTGATTGTAATGTATAAAATAATGTGCAAAACTGCCATTTTTGGGAGTCTTTTCCAATCCATTGAGGCTTTGGTTCCTGACAATTGTCATTGGTTTGGCTCAAATAAACTAAAAACTTCTTACAGGTTTGGATATTTCTTATGTTGACATTTACTTGGTGTAGTGCATCAGGATTCCAAAGGACCCTACCCAGGACCACCTTGTAGCCCCAGACTCGTGGTAGATATTCGTGGGGGCCCATTTTGCTTCACTGGCTCCTCATTTTGCAAAGGAGGAACTTGGGTGAGCTTCAGTTGGAATTCTAGACCTTCCTGTTTTAAGGTCAGAGGCCCTGATTTTTTTTTTTTTTGTCTGTTTCTGTTCTGCTTGTTTATTTTGCTTTTTGTATTTTTATTTACTTTTTTACACCATTTTATTTATTTATTTTTAGAGAGAAGAGAAGAAAGGGAGAGAAACATCAAGGTCTGCAACCCAGGCAAGTGCCCTTTGTTTCACAGCCTGTGCTCAATCCACTGAGCCACACCAGCCAGGGCTATTTTTTGTATTTCTTAGTTTCAACTGTTGATAGATATGTATTTATTGCCATTTTATTGCTCATAGTTTTGATCTTCTTCTTCTTAAAGAAGCCCTTTAACATTTCTTATAATACTGATTTGGTGGTGATGAAAAACCAGTTTTTTCTTGTCTGGTAAGCTCTTTATCTGTCCTGGTTTTATTTGAGCAGTTTTTTTTTAAGTCCCCAAGGTGGTTAAGGGTTGAGAGAGAACTCAGGCTAAGGTGGGAATGAAGGACAAATGGGTGGCTGGTTTTTAATTTTGGCTTTTCAGTTGGCAGTACTTTCTGACAGTCTGAACAAGAACCTGTTGCCGGAAAAAACCTGCTGCCTGAACTTGTTCAGCTCTCAAGACCAAGGGCACTTCCTCCCTCCAGCTCGAATCCTGAATCTTGGATATTCTTAGGTGACTAAGAATCTCTGTAGAGGTGTAATGGGGTGTCCCCCACGTAGTGCGGGAGCCCCTTAGGGAATTCCAACTGAACTGTAATTAAACAATTGACTCATCCAGAGACACATGCATAAAGGTTGATCACCTGATCACCTAGTGCTCCAAGTCCTCATGGCTGCATTGGACAGCTGAGGAGGGAAACCAAGGCATGTAAGAGGGTTGATATGACTCCAGGGGTGAGAGCCTCGTGGAGCTCAACCCATAAGCAGCATACTTTGTCCCACTACACAAAACCCTAGTAATTTGTGCCCACTCTACAGACCCCAAAATAAAACTAAAATTAACATGGAAAGGTGTGCCAAGGCCAGAAACTCCCAGCCCCCAGCCCCCATTAATACCACGAATACTCCTCTAGAGATATAGGAAGCCTTCACCTGCAAGTGCTTTACAGAAATAGGAAGATTTAACTGGAAATGATATCAACTTAAAATGGCCAATATGCAGGGGATTTTTTGGCACCTAAATTCATTTTTTGCATGCAAAATTAGAAAATGCTGGCTCTAAATATTAAACTGAATAAATGGGAAGTGTATATTGACTTGGAAACTACAAGCTTCTAGGAAGAGCACAGATAAATACTTTAAAAAATAAGGAGTTTTAGAGACTGTCCCTGAGCTACAGAAGACTTCTGAAGCTAATAAATGCTGACTCCTCGTTCCCCGCCTTCCACGGCTCCTCTACTGCGTTTGCTCTCTGAGCCTCCTTGTTTGGACTTGCCCTCCCCCTCCCTTTTTCCTCTCCTATCTTCTCCACGGCTCCTCCACTCCCGCTGGCTACTGACCTAAGGGAAAATGAGAATAGGAATTCAGACAAGGATAATCCAGGAATTCTAGCAGCTCCCTTTGGAGAAAAGCTGGTCTCAAGCAGAAGGGAACCAGCAATTATGTACACTTCTTGGACTAGAACAGAAGTAAGCAATCTACCTAAGAATTTCCCCAATTTTCTCTGGGATCCTGATGGGTTCACAAAGGAATTTAACTTCACTGTTAGAATATGTAAATCTGGCCCTGCCTGGTGTGGCTTTGTGGATTGAGAACCAGCCTGCGAACTGCAAGGTCACTGGTTTGATTCCCAGTCAGGGCACAAGCCTGGGTTTCGGGCCAGGTCCCCAGTTGTGGGTGTGTGAGAGGCAACCAATCAATGTTTCTGTCATACATTGATGTCTCTCTTCCCCTCTCTCTATTTTTTTTAAAGATTTTATTTATTCATTTTTAGAGAGAGGAGAAGAGGAGAGAGAGGGAGAGAAATATCAATGTGTGGTTGCCTCTCACATGCCCCCCACTGGGGGCCTGGCCCACAACCCAGGCACGAGCCCTGACTGGAAATTGAACCGGCGACCCTTTGGTTCACAGCCCACGCTCAATCCACTGAGCTACACCAGCCAGGGCCCCTCTCTCTAAAAGTAAATAAATAAAATCTTTAAAAAGAAAAGACTATGTAATCCTGGCTATTCTGACCTATTCCGTATTCCAATTAATATACCTACTGGTTCCAGGGAGCAAAAGCTGCAGAATAGTTTCCACAGGAAGACTCCTATAGAGGATTCTGTTCACCTTAAAAAGAATGATAAGAAATTAAGATGGGATTTAGAAAGAGAAAATAAACAGAGGCAAGCATAAGGCTGCTCTGAAGACTATAAGAAGGCATTTTCCCTTCTCCTGACTAGTCATTTAGGAGAAATTAAACTAAGCTGCTTTCTCCCTTAGAGTTAGGCTTCTGTGCAGATGGTAAGGATATCTAAGCACCCAGTGTCTGTTTTTAAAATCAGAATCTGTTCCCTTCCAACTAGTGAATGTTATGGGGCAATATATATTTTTGCTAATCAAATCTGCCCCAACCCGCCTCATAGGGCGAGATTTTCTTGAAACCAGTGATGCCCACATATCTTTTTTTCCAGAAGGGTGAAATGTATTTAGAAATAAATAAATTGGATACTGGGCCAATTAGGAAAATACTGATTATCCTCAAGAGGAAAATAGTCTTGAGACTAAATGTTTGTCGCAGGATGTTCCAATGCAACTTCAGGCCTTTTTCAGTCACTGATATACTTTATTCATGACCTGAAATTGGGCTCATTATACAAGATTACTTAAAAGAGGGTTTGTAATTCCATGTATACACCCATGTAATTCTCCTATCTGTCCGGTAAAGAAACTCAATGGAAAAGAAGGGAGATTTGTGCAGAATCTCACAGCTATAAATAGAACAGTTATTCCCCAAATCCTATGGTTCCAAGTCCACATAACCTGTTATTAACTATTCCTGCGGGCTGCTGGTATTATTCAGTAATAGGTTCATGTAGTGCCTTTTTCAGGATTCCAGCAAAAAGGGACAGAAATCCCTACTTGTTTTCACCTGGGAATACTACAAATTTACTTGAACAGTAAGTAGTGCCCCAGGGATATATGGAGTGTCCCACCTATTTTCTTAGAGAGCAAAAGCTGATATAAGTGATGTTAAATTTCCTAGAGATTCCACTCTAATCCAATATGTGGATGATTTCATTTCTGCTTGAGGAAATCACTAGACTCCCAAGAGGACACAATTTACCTACTACAACAACCAGCTATAAAGTAACATAGGACACCAAGGGACAAGCTCCGATTCTGTCCAACCCAGGTAAAACACTTTGGTTATCTAATATCTAAAGATGGGCTACTAATTAACCCTGAAAGACTCACAGGAATCTTATCTTTCTTCCAAAACAAGAAAGCAGCTTAGAGGATTCCTGGGTTTGCCTGGATATTTTCGCAATTAGATTCCAGATTTGTATTAATGGCCCAGCCTCTACATGACTTATTAAAATCAAATCGAGCTGATCTAATTCAGTGATACCCATAAGAGAAACAAGCTGTAAAATCTCTAAAGAATTATTTAAAACTCCTATTCTAGGAAAGCTTAATTATAAACTTATAACTTTTTATACGTGAAAATAAGGGAAACAGTTTTAGAAGTTTCAGCTCCAACTAGTGATCATCACAGACCTATAGGCTATTATGGTCAGCAGCTAGGCTCTGTAGCCAAAGGGCTCCCTCTCTGCGTGAGAGCCATCTCTGCTGTACACATGTTGTGTAAGCAAACAGAAAAGATGGTTATGGGCCCTCCTTTGTTTATGTCCCTCATTCTGTTCAGTCTCCACTGAATTCTCATCACATTCAACACTTCTGTCAGTCAACTGGCTCTTGCCTTCTGCACCTAATTTGAAGAAAACTTGATATAAGTTTTTAAAATATATATATATATTTTAAATTATGTTATTGTTGTTCAACCACAGTTCTCTGCATTTCCCCCCAAAAAATATATTTTATTTATTTATTTTATTATAGTTGTCCCATTTTTTCTCCACTTTATTCCCCTCTTCCCTGCACTCCCCACATCCCATGCAAATTCCACCCCCCACCTTAGTTCATGTCCATGGGTTGTACACACAAGTTCTTTGGCTTCTCCATTTCCTATACTATTCTTAACCTCCCCTGTCTATTTTGTACCTACCATTTATGCTTCTTATTCCCTGTACCTTCTCCTCCATTCTTCCCCCTCGCCCTCCCTATTGGTAACCCTCCATGTGATCTCCATTTCTGTTATTCTGTTCCTGTTGTAGTTGTTTGCTTAGTTTGTTTTTGTTTTAGGTTCAATTGTTGATAGTTGTGAGTTTATTGTCATTTTACTGTTCATATTTCTTATCTTCTTCTTTTTCTTAGATAAGTCCCTTTAACATTTCATATAATAAGGGCTTGGTGATGATGAACTTCTTTCAGATGACCTTATCTGGGAAGCACTTTATCTGCCCTCCCATTCTAAATGATAACTGCTGGATAGAGTAATCTTAGGTGTAGGTCTTTGCCTTTCATGACTTTGAATACTTCTGTCTTGCCTGCAAAGTGTTTTTAATGAAATCAGCTGATAGTCTTATGGGAACTCCTTTGTAGGTTACTGTCTCCTTTTCTCTTGCTGCCTTTAAGATTCTCTCCTTATCTTGAATCTTGGATAATGTAATTATGATGTGCCTTAGTGTCTGTTCCTTGGGTCCAACTCCTTTGAGGCTCTCTGAGCTTCTTAGACTTCCTGGAAGTCTATTTCCTTTGCCAGATTGAGGAAGTTCTCCATTATTTTTTCAAATAAATTGTCAATTTGTTGCTATTCCACTTCTCCATCTGCACCCCTATGATTTGGATCCTGGAACATGTAAAGTTGTCCCAGAGGTTCCTAAGACTCTCCTCATTTTTTTAAAGATTTTATTTATATTTTTAGAGAGGGGAAGGGAGGAAAAAAAGGAGAGAAACATCAATATGTGGTTGCCTCCTGCACACCCCCCACCAGGGTCCTGGCCTACAACCAAGGCATGTGCCCTGACTGGGATTCGAGCCAGCGACCCTTTGGTTGCAGGCCAGCACTCAATCCACTGAGCCACACCAGCCAGGACCCTCTCCTCATTTTTTTGAATTCTTGTTTCTTCATTCTGTTCTGGTTGAATGTTTATTTCTTCCTTCTGTTCCAAATCATTGATTTGAGTCCCAGTTTCCTTCCCTTCACTGTTGGTTCCCTGTACATTTTTCTTTATTTCACTTTGCATAGCCTTTACTTTTTCCTCTATTTTGCGACCATACTCAACTATTTCTGTCAGTATCCTAATTACCAGTGTTTTAAACTCTGCATCTGATAGGTTGGCTATCTCTTCATTGCTTAGTTCTATTTTTGAAGCTTTGATCTGTTCTTTCATTTGGGCCACATTTTTTTGTCTTGGCACACCTGTTACTTTGTAAGGGATGGAGCCTTAGGTATTCACGGGGTGGGGGGCAACCCACATTGCTGCATTTTGGTGCTGTATGTGGGGGAGGGGTCCAAGAGGGAACCATGCCAGTTGCTTGGCTCTCGGCCGGTTTTCAGTCACTTCCCCCGCTATCTACAAGCAAATTGGGACCTTGTGGTGCTGATTCCCAGGTGGGTGCACTTGTGTAGATTCTAGGACCCTGTGGGTCTCTCCAACAAACTCTCCTGTGAGGCTGGGAGTTTCTCTCACTGCTGCAACCCCCACAGATTTTTACAGCCAGACATTTTGAGGCTTTATTTCTCCTTGCTGGAACCCTGGGTTACGTGGTCTGTCTCGCTCCCCAGTTGTTCCTCTCAGTTTAGCCACATAAACGTGGGAACTCCTGGTCTGCCAGCCAGTGCCTTGCCGTGCAATCTCTCTGCCTTGGCTGCCCATCTCTGGCCGTCCTGCCAGTCTGAACGAATGTTTCTTATTACAGAAACATTCTGTAGTTGTGGGATTTCCATACAGTTTGATTTTCTGGCAGTTCTGGTTACTTTTTGTTTTTAAATTTGTTGTTGTCCTTTTTTTGGTTGTGTGAGGAGGCCCAGTGTGTCTACCTGCCCCTCCATCTTGGCCGAAAGTCCCCAATACAACAGTCTTAACCCAGCAACTTTGCTACTATTTTCTTTGCAGGATGAAAATATCCATGATTACATTTTGGTTACTGACCATCTTCTTGTTCCCAGGGATGGTTTATAAGAAACTTCTTGATACTGCTGACTTAATTTGGTTTATAGATGGATCTTTGAAAGATAAACAGTGATGTTACTGAGCTGGATATGCAATAACTTCCATGGTGGACATAACTGAAAATTCTTATTTACCTGAATAAGATCTGTCCAACAAGCCTAATTAATTTTTCTAACTCAGACTTGTCAATTGGCCAAAGATTAAATAGCCAATATTTACGCTAATAATAGCTCTGCTCTTGGTGTGGCTCACAACTTTAGAATATTGTTGAAGCAGTGAGGCTTATCAGTTTTCTGAGGGCAGCCCATAAAGAAATGGGAAATAGGTTGCAAAATTATTAGATGTCATACAGAAATTGAAACAATTGGCAATTATTAAAATTCCAGGGCTTTCTAAAGCTACCACTATGGAAGCAAAAAGAAATTATTTAGCTGATGCTGCAGCTAGACAGGCAGCATTAAACAGCCAAATTATCCAGATCTGAGAATGCCTCTTGCTTCCTGTTAAATCAATAAAAGACTTTAGTTTACAGTTCCAGCGGACAGCTGCAGAGGAAAAGAGGATGTGGCAATGAAAGGGGGAATCTTTGTCCCAGGCAAACAGATGTGGTTGGACCCAATCAGAAACCAATCTTACCTATAGGAGCTTAATTACCTGTACTTTAACATGTACATGAGCTAAAACATGAAAGTCCTAAAAGATTTCATGAAGTAAACAATATGACTGCTACAGCAGCTCATAAAATGTATAACAGATGTTCTATCTGTCCAAATACATACCTGGACAATCATTCCATGGGTTCCAAGGACATTTCCCACTTCCCTTAGATCCATCTGAGGTATGGTCATTGGATTGTATCCAAAAGCCTCCATCTCAGGAATACAAATATATGTATTTATAATTTTGTATGGATTGAGGCATTCCCTTGTAGGAGAGCAGCAGCCTTATTGGTAGGTAGAAAAAAAAATTCCCAATTGGAGAGTTACAGTGACTCATTTTACTGGATAAATAATGCAAGCCATTTGTAATATTTGGCCTATTCTACAGTATTTTTATTGTGCCTATCACCCCCAGTTCTTTGGATTGGTAGAACATAGAAATGATACAATTAAAACTGAACTAGGTAAATTTTCAGGTTTTAATCTTGGCCACAAGCTCTCCTTATTGTACTCCTCAACCAGAAATTTATGTCGAGCATAGGCTTTCACCTTGTGAAATAGTCACCAGCCACCCTATGAATCTAGGTAAAGGGACATATGAATCAACTTTACTAAAAGGAGACATTCTGCATTATTATCTAGGGCTCATTAACCAGCTTAGAAGGACTGATAAATTAGTAACATTTGTTCTGAAACAGAACCACTCTGGGTTCTATTGCCTGCCACCAAAACACAACAAAATGTGACTCCCAATGCCAGAGTCTTATGAAAAGGAAAGGAATTATTAAATAATTATTAAAAATTATACAGGATTAAAATAATGGTGGAATTTTTCCATTAAATCCTACTCCCTTAAAGACAAAGAAATACCCACAAACACACACAATCCTGCCTCCCTTTTCCAACCCAGGTCAGTCAGAGGTACTGTCTCTCAGGAGAAGAAATAGAAGTCTGTAGCTTAGCGAGGCAGATTCCTGTTTTAACCTTCTGGCTTCTCCCACTCATCCATGCTCAGCTAGGCTCCTGCTCTTCATCCAAAACCACATGGCCCCTCCTCATGGTGAGCAGGTAGAGGTCCTTCTGCATCCTTCCAAACCCCGTGGCCAAGATCCTATACTCCTGCTACATGGTCAAGAGGCTTCGCCTTCCCAAGCCGCATGGTTAAAAGACCCTGCATGGCTATGAATGCACATGGCTGCCCTGAGCTTGGGTTTAAATCTTTGGGGTAGATCTTCCTCCTAACTCCATTTCTGACTCCTCCCACAAAAGGTTACACCTGCCAGTACTCTGGTCTGTTCTGCCTTTCTCAGCTGCCATTGTTAGTCCAGGCAGGCTTGGCCCTGTGACATAGGAACCTCCTCCAAGCTGCTTGGAAGGCTTGCAGTAATCAGGGGATTGCCTCCCAGCTGCATCACGGGTTAGAGCAGTATTCAAAGTAACTCTCAATGGTCCTACTCTGCTTCCCCTTTCCCCAGCCAGGTTAGTGGGGAACTTCCCATTTTGAGGACCTTGGTATTCCCTGTTACAGTCTCATAGTGTGCTCCTTGGAGGTGAAGACTTCAAAGACCATGACTCACAACCAGAAGTTTTTTGTCCATTGGAAAAGACATGAATGAGAGACTCTCTCTCCAACATTGTTGAAAGGGACCTTATCAGGTGCCGAACTACAAATGCACATCTGCCCCTGTTTCTGACACTTGCCTCCAACCACAGTGGAAATCAGAGACTTCTCAAGGATGAGAAGCAGCAGTCATCAGAGACAGACAGCTGCCCTAAAACATCGACAAGACCTGTATACCTACAAATTGATGTTGAACTTTATTTATTTATTTGATTGTCTTTACCTGTCTGCTAATATTATTAATAATAATTGTACTTGTCCTTTAGACTTTTCTCAAACCTTGTGTATGTAGCCCATCTGTTAATAATTGTGGAAGGTGTATAACTTTTGTATTATCAATAATACTCTTTTTATGGTTTCTCTTTTGAAATTTGGAAGAAATTTTATTACAAAAGGAAGGAAGGAAGGGGATGTATATGTGTGCATACATATATATTTAAAGATTTTCCTTATTTATTTTTAGAGAGAGAGGAAGGGAAGGAGAAAGGGGGAGAAACACCTAGGTGAGAGAGAAACATTGGTTGGTTGCCCCTCGTAAACACCCCAACTAGGGGCAGAAACTGCAGCCCAGGCATATGCTCTGACAGGGAATAAAACTGGCAATGTTTTGCTTTGCAGGACAATGCCCAACCAGCTGAGCCACACCAGTCAGGGCAATGTGTATATTATTTTTAAGAGAAGTTAAAAGGAAATAATTTGTCCTAATGAATTGGTTATTTCTAAATGAATTTTTTTTTAAAAAAGAAAAACTAATAAGAAGGAAGTTGTAGAAAGTTAGTGGAAAAGAAGTATGAAATAGAGAATTTTACGTGTAAACACTAGAATACAATTATGGGAATGTGCTTACCCCCTAACCCAACAAGGACAACTAACTATGTTAATTCAAATAGAAGCTGAAATGGCTATAAAAACATGGCCCTCTATAACTGCTGTGGAGGCACAGAAAATTTATTTTATTTTAAAGATTTTATTTATTTATTTTCAGAGAGAAGGGGAAGGGAGGGAGAAAGAGAGGGAAAGAAACACCAGTTGGCTGCCTCTTACAGGCCCCCAACCAGGGACCTGGCCCAGAACCCAGGCATGTGCCCTGACTGGGAATCGAACCAGCAACCTTTCAGCTCACAGGCCAAAGCTCAATCCACTGAGCCACACAAGCCAGGGCTGAGGCACAGAAAATTTACTTATGAAACTTACTGTCTCCTCCTGGCCTCTGGAATTTCAGATAATTGTATCTTACACCTTGTGTTCTTACAGCCTTGGCCCTGCTTAGCTTCCAGTTGCACGACTAGCAGGAATCAGATTTAAAACAGCACCTGAGTGCTTCCAACAGGAAGTAGAGGGGCCGTAATAAACAGGAACCCATCTCATGGTCATACTGTGAGAACTGAAGAGGTGGATAGTGCGCCTTCAAACTATAAGTAAATGTTATACCAGATGCAAAATATAAAAAAGTGAGACAGGCAACAAAACCTGGATCATGATAGTTTATAGGTTAGAAGTGGTTCAGAGTGTTTTTCTCAATGAAGGCCCGTAAGACCTGACTGCCTCTCATTTACTTACTTTTCACTTTTAAGAAAAATTCAGACTTGACTTCCATCCAAGGTTACAGGCTTGTCCCATTCTGAATGGCCCACTGCTCAGCAAGACAAACACTGGCACCGAGACTTCCTAGGAAGGAGCCTTCCCAGCACCCCAGGACCTCGTTATCAACCAAAACGTTGGACATTAGTGCATCCTTTGGATTGATTTATGACCAAAAGGGGGTATGTGGACGAAAAGGGGCCATACTGTAAACCTCACAAGCTCAGGGGAGGCCTGCCAGATAGCCTTACAAACTCAGAGACCTAGAGTAACCACAGAGGATGGTCTGAAATTAAAAGTTTTCTAACTAAAAGCAGGTCATGGCAGGTAGTCGTGCCCTAGGCTAGAATCTTCCCTGACAAAAGTCAATCTTTACCTTAATTCAGCCTGTCTACTGTCTTTTTGCATACATGATGACACACCTCTGGAATGTCAAATTTCCTTTTTTGGACCCCCTGCACCGCACCAGAGAGAGACCACACAAGTTCCCATGTTCTTACTGTTATCATGTTAATTGTTGACTGTTAACTATCCTGTACCCACCTGTGTAAAAGAAGTACATGTCTGTCATTTTACTTATTAGCCAGTCCTAGAGGTTCCCCTCACCTTTGCCTTCTCCCACGATCCTAATCTATCACCAGTGGGTTTCATGTAACCCACTTACGTCTTCTCTTTTGATTGTGATGTATAAAATAATGTACAAAATTGCCATTTTTAATTTTTTTTTATTTTTTCTTAAAGGTTTTATTTGTTCCAGAGAGAGGGGAAGAGAGGGAGAAGGAGAGGGAGAGAAACATCAATGTACCTCTCGCGTGCCCCCTACTGGGGACCTGGACCACAACCCAGGCATGTGCCCTGACTGGGAATCAAACCGGCTACCCTTCTGTTTGCAGGCCAGCACTCAATCTAGTGAGCCACATCAGCCAGACACAAAACTGCCATTTTCTGGAGCATTTTTCAATCCATTGAGGTTTTGCTTCCCATCAATTGTCATCAGTTTGGCTCCAATAAACTCATAAAATTCTTACAGGTTTAAGGCAATAAAAAATACTCTGTATGATTTTATAATGATGGACACATGTAATTATACATTATACAAAAACATAGAATGTATAACACCAAGAATGAGCCATAATGCAAACAATGAACTTTAAGAGATTACGATGTGTCATTGTAGGTTAATCAGTTGTAACAAATGTACTACTCTTGTGAGGGACATTGATAATGGGGTAGGCTATGCATGTGTCTGGGCAGAGGGTATATGGAAAATGTCTGCATCTATCCCTCAATTTTGCTGGGAGCCTTAACCAATCTTTGAAAAAATAGTCTTAAAAACAAACAAAGAATTCAGACACACTAAGTATATATCATTTCATGTATATGAAGTTCAGAACACTACAAGTTACCTGTATCAGCAGAAGTAAGGCCCTGGCTGGTGTTGCTAGGTGGATTGAGTGCCGGCCTGTGAACCAAAAGGGTGAAGGTTCAATTCCAGGTCAGGGAGCATGCCTGGGTTGCAGGCCAGGTCCCCAGTAGGGGGCACATATGAGGCAACCACACATTAATGTTTCTCTCCCTCTCTTTCTTCCTCCCTTCCCCCCTCTCTAAAACTGAATAAATAAAATCTTTAAAAAATTAAATTTAATTAAAAAAAAAAGAAATAAGAATAATAGTTAGCTCTGAGGAGTGAGGGTTGGGGGAGGTATTGTTTCAGAAGGGGCATTGAGGAGACTTCTGAGATGCTGGGAATAATCACATCTTTATTTGGGTGAATGCATACATAGGTTAAAATTTGTTGAGCTGTTTATCTTACTATATGTATGTTTAAACTCAACTTTATCTTTATTTTTTTAAAGATTTTATTTATTTACTTTTAGAGAGAGGGGAGGGAAGGAGGAAGAGAGGGAGAGGAACAGCAATGTGTGAGAAATACATTGAGCTACACTGATCAGTTTGCAGGCTGGTACTCAATCCACGGGGCCACACCAGCCAGAGCTAAACTCAACTTTAAAAATTGGAACAAATAAAACTAAACTGAGACACCACTTTTCTTCTGTCAGATGGGCAAAAATCCCAAAATTTGAAGACAGTTGTCAATGTTTTAGGGAATTAGTCACCCTCATTGCGTTGCTAGTGGGTGCACAAGTTGGTCAACCCTACAGAGCAGCACTTCAGAGTGCACGGGCAAGCCCACTGACAGGATGTTCTGCATGGAACACGACATAGGCATGAGATAACACATCAGGTGTAGGTAAGAGATTAAAGGTGACGGCACTGTATACAATAGCAAGAGATTGAAAACACGTAAATGTCCATCGACTGGGTTAATAGATTATGGTATATGCACAAAATTAATACTATGCAGCTGCAAAAAGAAGGAAGCTCTTAGCAAATCGATATGCAAAGAGCTAAAGATATTAAGTGAGCTAAGCAAAATGCTACTTTTTGTGTAAGAAAGGGGAAAATGATATATATATTTGTATGCACTCATATTCACACAAAGAAACCCAGGAATCGGGGGAGAGAGGTGGGTGGAGGTGGAAGAGGGGATAAGTGGATAAATGGTAGTGGAAAAAAATACAATTAAAATCAATGATTAAAACAAAAACAAACAGAAAAGAAACCCAGCCCTTCTTGGTGTGGCTCAGGGGATTAAGTGCCGACCTGTGAACCAAAGGGTTGCTGGTTCGATTCCCAGTCAGGGCACATGCCTGGGTTGCAGGCCAGGTTCCCCGGTGCAGGGTGCACGAGAGGCAACCACACATTGATGTTTCTCTCCCTGTCTTTCTCCCTCCCTTCCCCTCTGTCTAAAAATAAATAAATAAAATCTTTAAAAAAAAAAAAAAGGAAAAGAAACCCAGAGAGGACCAAAAAGAAGGTTAAAAATTGCTTCCTTATATGTGTGTAGGTATAGATGACAGTGGGGAAGAGGCAAAAGAAATTTTTCATTGTATTTCATATATATAATTTCTCAACAGTATAATTGTTAATTTTAAAATTAAATTAACTTAATTTAAAAGAGAGATAAACTACTAAATGATCCAGCAATTCTGTTATCAGTAGGAGTGGAGTTCTCACTATGACCCAAGGAGAAGAATTTCCTGAGACCCACGTGGGAGGATGGGGTTCTGTGGTAAACTTGATTGATGAAGTAAAATTAAGGGGGGTTCCCCTCCTGACTTCCCAATGCCCCATCTTCGTCCGTCTGGCCATGGAAAAGGTCCAACCTTGTCCTTAGCAAGGCCAAGACAAAAGTCAGTGTTTGGAGTTTCTGCTCCATATTAAAGTCCAGTCCAGTCCAGCACCCAGCCCGCTTAGCATGTGTTTCCAGCTGCAGCCCATGGGCGTGCTGCAGTATGCAGGCTCCCTCACAGCCATGGGCCACAGAGAGAGCAAATGAATGCCCCAGAATGTGGGTCATGGGGGGTGGGCAGCGGGGAGAGAGAGTGCCCACAGGTACAGGCTTCTTTGTTCCCCTGGAATCATATATCCTGGGCTTGGAAAAGACCAGGAGCTTTTTTCAAAATGACCAGGAGCTTTTTTCAAAATGACCAATCAACTTCCCAAGTTTTCGTGGGCTTTGGATGGGTCCACACCCCTTAGTTAGACTGATAGGCCTCTATGGTCAGCATCTCTCCCTGTACCCCCCGAAAATGCGGTACAGAGGGTGGGGGAGGGAGGAGTGTTAATTCCCTTGGTGGAGAAACGCCGTGGCCCCTGCAGTGTACAGCTTAGCTTTCTGGCTAAACAAGCAAGCTCATGCTTCGCATTTTATTGAGCCTTTTTAAAAATTAATAATTGGTTAAATACCAATGGTAACAATTCCAGTTCTGAAAACACTAACTTGAAAAGATACCTGTACCCCCACGTGCACTTCAGCATTAGTTACAAAAGCCAAAACAAAATTTGAGAAAATATTATTTTTCTACGTTTTGATGTTTAGATATTTATCAGCTTTTTTGAAATTTTTAATTTGTAATTTGTTGTAATTTATTTTCACATTCTAATTAAATATTTATTTCATGCTCAATTTTGTATTATTTTTCTTAAAGAGGACCCACCAAGCTGCAGAAGCTTCCGGCGTCACAAAACCTGGATCCTCCCTGGCTGGGGGCTGGCTGGAGATGGAGACGGACTTTGAGGAGGCAGTAAACCTGTCTCATGGAGTTTTTAGATAGAAATGCTGTGCTGTGTGTGACATAACCCTCTTCTTCCCCATCTCCTGCATGAAATTCTTAGGAAAATGTTTTGGGGTTTTTTTTTGGCCCTGACTGGCATGGCTTAGCGGGTTGGACGTCCTGCTGCAAACTGGAAGGTTGCCCCCGGTTTGATTCCTGATTAGGGCACCTGCCCAGGTTGTGGGCCAGGTTCCTAGTTGGGGGCCAGTGTGCCAGAGGCAACCAATTAATGTTTCTTTCACACATAGGTGTTTTTCTCTCTTCCTTGCTCTCTCTCTAAAAATAAAGGAAATCTTAAAAAAAATAGAAAATAGGTATTTTTCGTTTGAAAATTTAACAGAGAACAAGGTGGGAACCACTTGGACTAACATCAGCAATGTGAGAAAAATGGCGTGAGGGGGCCAGGAGGAGTTTTTTTACGTGTGGCTGCAGGTTCCGGAATAGCCCGTTGTGTGACTGACACCGGAGTGCCCGTCGCCTGCTGTTTGCACTCCTCAGGCCGCATCTGGACAGACTCTGCTCCAGACAGGAAGGCAGGTAGTTATCCAAAGAATACTGATACCATAGAATGAACCTACAGGAGTTCACTCATAATGAATGGGAAAGAGTTTAGAGTCAGATCTTGGAGGAATCTCTAAAAACTAGTGATGTTATGTTGCTGGGACTCCTACATGGGGGTGGAGGCCCGGGAGGCAACAGGCACTGTTGTTGGAAGAGAGAGTAGACTTGTGCTTAGTTAGGAAGGGCAGTGCTAGGACCAGTGGAAGCCGTGAGAAGGCAGACTGGCTTTTCAGTAAATGTAAAGGGAGTTTATATTAAATACCCATCAAACAATTTATAATTCACATTGGAAAGATGTTCATCAAATGCTAACTCTTTCAGTGGTAGAATTTTAGGTGACTTTAATTCTCTGTGCTTCTTTATGTAAGTCTATGTCATTTCTAGAAAACAACAACCATTAGTTTTTTTTAAGTCCCTATTAGATACAGCTGGTCTCCAGAGCACCAATTCAGTTACTGAAACACTGCTTCCCTTGCTCCTTCTCTCAACTGTCACGTAAGTGGACTTCGTTCATTCTGAGCCTCATTTTCTGTAAAAACTCAGTTCCAAGCTCAGCAAAACAAAGATGCTCCTTTCTTAGATGGCAGTTGAAGGGGCAAACCCCCTTGTCCATAAACAAAATATTCCCTCAAAAGGACTTCTAATGATTGAAATATCTCCATCTTCTTATATCAGGAAGAATATTCTAGTTACAGCTGTTCAAAAATAGAATGGTCAGAGTTCCAAGTTCCTGAAGGTTTTTCCAATAGAACGTGGAGGAATACACAGATATTTTTAAAAAGATGTTGGGCCTGGAAAGGCAACTGGATTGCACAACCTCTACTTTTTTCTTCTAAGATGTTTGGATCTTACCAGTACTTCTCACTGCAGGTTTTAATCGTGTGCTGCATTTCACTTCCACCTCGTCTCCGGACAGCAGGAACCCCTTACATGTAGCATTGCGGTTTGCGTAAAGCAGACTCTTAATAACACTAGAAAACCCTTATCTAGTTCTCATTACTTGCTAATCAGCACTCTAAACATGTAAGGGGAGAATTAACTCATGTAATCTTCAAAGCGGCCCTGTGAGATAGGTCTTCTGATCGTTTCTGTGTTACAGAGAAGAAAACTGAGGTTTAGAAGAGTTGAGGAATTTGCCCAAGATTACATAGATTATGACAGGCAGAACTGGGATTTGAATCCAGGCAGCCTGTCTCCAGAGTTAGTCTCTTCTTAGCAAACGTCACACTGCCTCTCACTTGACAGAGGTTCGGAATTGCTTCATTTCTGAACACCAAGATCTATGTGGTATTCTAGCCTGGTCCTGGCCTGCTGGGAGTTTGGTGGGCTGACCTGGTCATGGGACATACCAGCAGCCAAGGTATGTCATGTGCAGTCCACATCTGAAAGCCAAAGGCAGAAAATAATAATGGGATAGTGTCATCAATTTCAGAAGGGATTAGTGATTAACACATGAACTTGATTATGGAATCTTTGCTATGGAAAGGTTCTTAACCGGCAAGCTGCCCAGCCACTCAACGATGCAATGCATTCAGGGAAGTGAGTGGTTGGGGGTTTTCCTACCTGGATCCTCTCACTAAGCCTGGGGTTAGCGCTGCAGTCAAAGAGGTTCCTGCCCCCACCTCCCTCCCCGCTTCCTCCTCCTCAGCATCCTTACCTCTGCTTTGTGTCTAACCACATCCATCACCATCCTAACCCTTCATCTCGGTGGTAAACAACTTGCCTGTAACCCTGCTTGCCTTCTAACTCAATAAGATTAAATCTCCCTGCACAGCATTAGGTATTTTTTATGGTTAATTTATTTATTTGTATATTTTTACAGCTCCTGCAATTTAATTAAAAAATGACGTTCGGGCTGCAAAACTAGCCTCCACTGCTAATTAAATTCCACGAATCTGGCCTGAAAGGTATAAATCATTAAAAAAAAAAAAACAACTATTACCAAATGTACTGTTACGATAAATAAATTACCCAAGCTCTCTGACGGAGGGGCGGGGGGCGGGGAAGAGGATATTTGTCTTGTGAACTCTCTTTTTCTCCAGGGTCCGGCCTTGTTCCGGGCTGGCTGGGCCGGGGTTCCCTTCGCACTGTCCGCAGTGGGCCCTCCTACCGCGGCGGACCTCGGCCGAGCTCTGCAACGCGGAGCTGCGTGGCCCGACCCTCCTTTCCAAGGGTGTCACGTGGACTGACGAGATAATACACGCGAGAGCCTCGGTCAACTGCAAGACATAACTGAACGCCAGCCCAGTGACTCCTGCTGTCGTCGTTATCCTACTCCAGGGAAGCCCTGTTGCCACCTCGCCCCTCGCAGACCTGCTCGGCGGGACCGTGGGGGGAAACCGTGGGCAGACCGCCCCTCCCACGTGGGCGGCGGCGCGCGCGGCGCAAATCCGCCTCTGCGCCTCCGAGGAGAGACGCTGTGGCTACCCTCGGACCTCCCCACCCCTCAGTCAGTAATGGCTTTCCCAGTTCTTCCTGGCTTCAGGGGCCTTCCTCCGGAAGGAAATCTCCTCAGTTCCAGTGAAAGTTCTGGAGCTGCTGAAATCGCCCGCTCCGCCGCCTCTCCCGACGCCCACCCCCAGCGCCCTCCCCGAGCGCCCTCCCCTCGAGCGCCCGCAGCGGAGCCCGGCTGCCCCGGAAGGATCTGACCGGCGATTTCCTAGAATTGTCCTGCTGGAGCTCCGCAGTCGTTCGACTCCCCGCCCCCCTCCCGCCCCGAAGCCCAGTCTCTAGACACCCAGCCCCCACGCCCAACTTCTCAGGCCCCTCGGTCCTCTTCAGCTTCTGCGCTCCCCCCTGGGGGCTGTCCGCCACCCTTGGGAGGAGGAACTGGGGCCTGGGAGTCAACGTGGCCCCCAGGACCCACCGGGAAGTTGAGTGTGCTGTTACCAGGACAACCGTCCTTCTGTCGTGCCTCCTCAGAGCTTGCTCTTCATCCCCAGCTGAGGAGGGTGAGGACTTGACCGTGCAAGCTCCTTCTCCCAATAAATCAACTGTGACCGAGGCCAGAAAGGGTGGGCAGGGAGCACAGAACATCAAGTCCACTGGACAAGAGAGAGGACAATTTATCCTTTCTTCATCCCAGACCACTATCAGGGAGTGCTGCCCTGGAGACAGACCTCCAAGCTGTCACCCGCACCTCCAGGTCTCACTGGGCGTGGACTCCAGGAAGAGGCTTGGGGAGGCGGGAGGAGGGGCCTGTCAGCACTTGATGGATGGTACTGAAGAAATGTCTGGCACTTTCTTCCCCCTTGGGGGAGGTAAAGCTGTAGCCACCTCTCCCCCTCATCTGCATTCCTGCCTGCCTGCCTGCTCAGGAAGGGGGTGGGGCGAGCCCCTGGTCCTGGGACAGGGGCCCTTAGCCTGGCTGAGAGTCACTTTGCAAACTATCACTCGCATTTGTCCACACCGGCATGGAAATGGAAGGACATGTGGACAATCCCCAAATCTCAACTCGGGTAAAAAGGGATTCCTATGTTCCCACTCTCATCCCTCCTTCGCTGTTCAGTCCTCATTCCTTTTCTGGCGGTATGCCAGGCATTGGGTTATAAAACAGGTGTTTTCAAGGTGTGGTCCACAACCCTTGGCAGTCCCCAAAACCCTTCCAAGGGGATGGGTGAGGCCAAACTGGTTTTCATGCTCTGAGGGCGCAAAAGCAACAGGGGTGAAACTGCTAGTGTCTTAGCATGAGTCACTACAGTAGCACCACACTCGTCACTGCAGTCTTCATTACCATGTATTGGCAGTTAAAAATTAAAAATTTAAAAAGGCAGTTTCTCTTAAAAATGTCCTTGATAAAGCAGTAAAAACTGACTAACATGTGATGGGTTTTTGATCACTATTTTAAATGAGTTAATAGGGCTTGTTTTCATGTCTAATACGGTATATATCAATACATATAGACCCATGTAAACAAAAGCTCTTTGGGGCTCTCAGTAACTCAAGGGTATGAATGGGTCCTTGGACCCAAAGCGTTGCCACTACTTGGGTAATTCCTAGGCTGTTTCCAGCTTGAGAAAAATGTCTTATCTGGCAGAAAGGGTGGAGAACATGGCTGTGTTTTCTGGCAACCTTCTCTCCCTCAAAAACAGACTCTGTCACTAGAATAAAAACTTTAATGGTCTCTACTCACAGGAGAAGCAAGGCATACAGGCCTTCAGCCCCTCCGTGCCACGTCTCTCCCCTGCACACTGTATCCAGTGATGGGTGGTGGGAGATAGAGGGGTGTGGTAGCCTGTGTGGGCTAGGCCCAGGTGTGGACTCCCCCCACCCCCTAGATTCATCTATAGTCCCTTTTCCTATTCCCCCTAAGGTGGCTCTTCCCCTTCCCCATAAAAGTCACAGTGTAGCAACATTGAGGGAAAAGGGCACAGGAAGGGGCAGGGGGATCCAGGAATCCACACCCCAGGCTGGCCTGAGTCAGGGTGGATAGTGGGTATGTGTGCCTATGTGTGTACCACTGGGCATGACTGTGTGCTCTGGTCTGGTCCATTGAGCTTCGAGTTCTCTCTCCCCAACACCAGTCCTCTTTCAGAGGTCGTATGTGGTGTCTCCGCTGGAGTCAGCACACCTGAGCTGTTCACACCACCTCTCTGATCCTTTGGCAATGGTGGGGCTGCTATGGGTGAGGGTGAGACCTCTCTGTCACTTCTGGCACAGGAAAGGGCCGTATGGAGGCCAACAGGAGAGGCAGGTTAGCCTCGGGTGCTATTTCCCCGCTCCCCCAGGAGCCAGTAGGTCCGAACTTTGCCTTTGCCCTGGAGGGAAAAAGAAGAGGTTGGGATGGGGAGTGGAAGCCTGCTTTCCCAAATGATGGGAGTGATAATGGGTGCTTGAGAAAGGGCCTTGGGGTGAGTAGCCCCCTCTGGGACCCCAAGAGGTGGTGAGGATAGGGGCTTCCTTCTGTACCTTCATTTCTACATCCCCTCGAAGCTCCAGCTCGAACCCACCAAACTCCTCCAGGACAGCCTTGGTCTCAGAAGACAAGTGGATCTTAAGGGCTGAGTAGGATAGGAAGAAGAAGGGAAGGTGAAGGATGCAGTGAAGGGAGCAGGGGAAATCAGGGACTGGGGGTGGGGGGAGGCTAGAAAGATGCTCTTTCCTTCTTTTCTGTCCAGAAAGCTTCCTAATTCAGAGTCCCACCCTCTCCATGTGGTGTCTGACCATAGTGGCCTTTCCCCTAGAACTTGAGAGCTGTGTTATCCATCCTGGTAGAGAAGAGTAGAATCACAGTAGCTATTTAAATTAATTAAAACTAACCCTGGCTGGTGTGGCTCAGTGGATTGAATGATGGCCTGCGAACCAAAGGGTCACTGGTTTGATTCCCAGTCAGGGCACATGATTGGGTTTTGGGCCAGGTACCCAGTTGGGGGTGCCCAAGCAGCAACCACACATTGATGTTTCTCTTCCTCTTTCTCCTTCCCTTCCCCTTTGTCTAAAAATAAGTAAAATCTTTTTAAAAATTAATTAATTAAAACTAAATGCAGTTAATTTGATGCCTCAGTTGCAAGACCACATTTCAAGTGATCAATAACTCCCTGTGACAAAGGCTACCAAATTGGATGGCCCAGATTAGAGAACATTCTCACCATTGCAGAAAGTTCTATTAAACAGCTCTCTAGAGCATCACTAAGCTCTAGACAAACATTATATAGCACAGCTGGTCAGGAGCGCAGGCCTTGGATCCTGCTCCGCCTAGTAAGAATGCTAGCATGAACGCTCGCTTGGGGGGGAACGCTTGCTTGGGGAAGTAACAGGAACTCTCTGCACCTCATTTTCCTAGTCTGTAGAGTGGCGATAGTGACAGTGCCCATCCCAGAGCCTTGCTGTGAGGATTAAATTCAACATTCACACAGCAAACAGAATCTGGCACATAGGAAGCACTACACTAACGGTTGCGGTCAGTTATTTAACTCGCTGCCCTCATTTTCTAGCTAAGGTAACTGAGGCCAGGGGATATCTTCCTGGCTGCTGAGGTCACACCCAGGCCCCGGACTTCTGACGGGTATCCCCACACCCCTTCTCTTCTGTGACCTCCCTTTGAAGGCACTCCCACCACTCCTGGGGTCTGCATCACAGTGACCTTGTTCTGTTGTTTAACTATTTCTGAAAATGTGCTCCTTCAGGACTGGGCCTCAGAGAGAGGCTTTTCCCTACCCATCAGCCCCAAACACAGTACCCTGGGGATGCCTGCAGAATCAGAGCCCCTGTCAGCTCCCAGTAGCCCACATGAGGCTTGGATGGGGTCTGCATGGACCCTCCAGCTAACTGTGGGTCTGGATCTTCTCAGTATGCCAGGGCCTGGCACTCAGTAGTTGCTCAATAAATGTTTACTTGATTGAATTATGTTGAATATAGCAGGAGGGCAGAAGATCTACAGGAAGTGGGACCAAAGGAAGGGGGGGGGAGCAAGCATTTATTAGGTCCCTACTGTGTGTCAGGGGCTGTGCTAGGTTTTTTACAACCTGAGACAGGCATCATTTTACAGATAAACGGCTGAGGCTCAGACAAGCCAAATGACAATTATGTGCTCCTCATGTTTACGGCTTTCTCACACAACTCTAGTGAAGCAGGTATTTTGTTCTCATTTTTGCAGATGAGGAAAACTGAAACTCAGAGCTGGGTTAGTTGCAGAGCTAAGATTCACACCTGAATGAGCAGCTCTGAGCCTTTTCTACCACCCCCAAGAGGAGCAGAGGGGCTCTAAACGTGGGATTCCTGCTGGCAGCTGATGAACACTGGCCTGGAAAGACTTTCCAAACATTTGGAAAGATGGGTCAGTTAAGATCTGAGTCTCTGATTAGAATTCAAGGTGATCAGCCCAGGCTGAGCCCTTAGGAGCCAGAGCCTTGGAGGAGGGCTAGGAGCTGGGACAGGAATTGGACAGGCACAAGCTGTCCAGGGGGACTTTCCTGGGCTCCAGCTACCCTGCCCTCCCTTCCCATCTAGAGGGCCACCATACCTTCTCCATTAGACTCCATTCTTGAGGCCGTGTTGACTGTGTCCCCAAAGAGACAGTAACGGGGCATCTTCAACCCTACCACACCAGCGCACACAGGTCCTGGAGGGAGCAGGAGGGTGTTAAGGGACGTAGGTGGGAGCCTGGAGGGTGACCACGGGGCGGGGCTCAGGCACTCCTGGAGAGGCAGGAGGTGGAATCTTGAGGCCGGAGGGAACAAGCCTCACTTTCGCAGCTCGGCCTCCTGGAGTCCTTTCCCTGTACTATCGGTGGCTTCACCTGTATGGATGCCGATGCGCAAGCGCAGCTGCTCCTGGGGCCGGTGGCGGATTCGGAAAGAGCTCACAGCGTCCAGCAGCGCCAGGGCCATGCGGGCCACCTCCCGGGCGTGCAGCTGCCCATTCCGCACTGGGAGCCCCGACACCACCATGTAGGCGTCGCCGATCGTCTCCACCTGTGAGGGCGGGGAGAGGGTGCAGGACTTGCAAGCTGGAACTATTTCTTCGCTGACCGCTCCCAACACTTCGTGCCCTGCCACCGTCATTCTGAACCCCCATCCGCCAGTCACTGGCTTTCCTCCTCATCTCCATCCCCCCATCCTATCTGCCCCTGACCCCGCCCCCCAGCGGTGTCTCTGCCTGCTCCTGGGTCTCCTTGTGACACTGTCATTCCCCATGTGCCTTGGTCTCCTCTCAAAGATTCTGTTTCATTCTGCCCTCCACTTTTCTCTGACCCTGTCCAGGAGTCTCTCTGGCACTTTCCACCCACACTCCCACTCTCACCTTGTACACATCGAAGTTGTCTATGACGGCATCAAAGCACGTGTACAGGTCATTGAGCAGGGTCACCACCTAGAAGGGAAGAGAGCCAAAAGGGGTGGGGAGTAAGGACCCCACCTGGGCTTGAGTGGGAAAAGCAGAACCAGAAGGCAGGCCTGTGGGATGGAAATGCTAGGCCAAGCATACCAACCTGGTCTTCACTTGTGGGCTGCTCCCTGACTCACCTGCATGGGTGTGCTCTCTGCCGACAGGGCTGTGAAACCCACAATGTCACTGAAGTAGATAGTAACGCTGTCGAAGGCTTCGGCCTGGACTGTCTCCCCACGCTTCAGCTGTTCAGCCACTGAGCTGAGGGGTCAGGGATCAGAAGGTGAGGTGGGGTTAGGACAGGGGTGGCACGGCGCACGTCACCAGACATGGGCACTCACTGAGGCAGGATCTGGTAGAGCAGGGCCTCAGCCTTACGCTTCTCTTCCAGGTAGGCCTGGGTCCGCTCTTCCACCAGCTCCTCCAGGTTGTTGGCGTACTGCTCCATGCGAGACAGCAGGTTGTCCAGGATGTTGCTGCTGTTCCCTCTGAGGACCAAGGGGCAGTGCACAGGGGTAAAGGAGAGCAACAAGCCCTACCCAGAGTGCCCCCCCAGGCCTTCACCCCACCCAGGCTTAATGTCAGCCCACCTCCCAACTTCAGTGGGGACCCTGGTGGGAGTACAGGCTGAGAGGCACAGAGGGGTGGCGTGGCAGTGGCAAAGGGTAGGAGGAGAGTTCAGCTCATCTATGAGATACCAGGGTCAAGTATGAAGCTTTAGGCATATTGGCTGTTTTGTTCAACTTTGTTAAAAAGTGAGTGAGAAGGAGGTAGAGGAGGAGGAAAGGGACAGGGATGACTGAGAACAGCAGGAGGGCACACAGGCTTAGTGGTGTCTGGAAGGTGAGCTCACAGGGTGAGCTCCAGTGGCAGGCAGAGAGGCACCGGAGACTAGGGACCCTGGGCACCGCCCCCCCCGCCCCCCCCCCCCCCCCGCAGGAAGGGTGTGGGGCGGCTGCCTTGCTGAAGGAGAGGGGTATGAGATAAGGGACTGTGGGGACAGCTGGGTCATTCGGTATTCACAAGGGGGTCTGTGAGGCTGTGGTGGCTGCAGTAGGCTATGTGAGGGGGGCTGTGAGTGCCACCCTCTGCCACTGCAGGGATGAGACTAAGTGAGGGGTGTTGGTGGTGGAGGGGCACGGGAGGCTGGGGCTGCTCTATGACTAAGGCCGGTGACCTGTTAAACTTTCGCAGCATCAGACGGATCTGCTGGAAGGGCGGCCGCTCCTGTGGGTCCTCTGCCCAACACCTCTGCATCAGGTGTCCCAGTCCCTCCAGGTGACTCTGCAGGGCCAGGGAGGGCCGAAAGGGTGGCTGCTCGCCTCTAGTCACACGCTCGATGATCTCTGTGTGGTGGGGGGAAGGGGCTCAGCAGTGGATCAGCCAAAGGCCTGCTGAAATATGGGGTAGGGAAGTCCAGGACCAGGGCATGGGGCAGGCGAGCCCTGTAGGGTCCTGGGCCAGTCATGAGTCAGGATCACTGGCAGCAATGGAGCAACGGGTGGCTGAGCTTTCCAGGAGGAATATGTGGTGGCATTTCCAGGGTCTCTCTCTGTGGAGCTGGGATTGGTTGAGACTATGGCAGGGCTAGGGGACAGCATGGTCCTCTCACCTTTGGGGCTGAGGTCCAAACCTTCCACGTGGAATACACCACCCCTCAGGGCGATCTCCTGAAGGATGATTCCAAAGCTGTACACGTCACCAGCCTGAGAGCCCCGGGTGGGGGGTGAGGCCATTCGCAGGAGCTCGGGGGCTGTCCACAGCTTCTCTGCAGGTCAGAGGTAAGGAGACACAGGGTGAAGGGCCCCAAAGCTAAAGGCAAACAAGGATGTAATAGATTTGGCTGAGACTGATGTAGAGACACCACACCGAGTGCTAGAGCTAGAAGAGGCCTGGAGACCACTTCATCTGACTCTTCTTTCTGCTGGTCAATGAACTGACCAGGAGTCCAGAGAGGCATGCTCAAGCCCACTGAGATCAGGCCTCGATCTCCCTGCTGGGCTGGGCTGCGGTCAGGGTTGGGGACAGAGTGGGTCTGGGCTCACTGGCATAGAGGATGTGTCCTTGCTCTGGCTCTGGGTCCCTGAAGCTCTCCAGTCCGTAGTCAGTGATCTTCAGCACAAATCGGCTGTCCACCACACAGTTGGATGACTTGAGGTTCCCATGGGAGCAAATGGCCCCATTGTGCAGGAACAGCATCCCCTAGAGAATGCGGGAGGCAGGGGTCTTGGGTATGAGCAGGACACACAACCACAGCCAGAGAAGCATGCCTCCCCCACATCCAGTGGGCTCTCCTGGACCTGCCTTGACGATGTCATTGGTGAGAGAGTACCGGAACATCCAGTCCAGGGTGATGCTCTCATTTTCCAGAATGTCCTGCGAGGCAGTGCGAGTCAGACCTGTGCCCTGCAGGCTCCCCAGGAGGAGTGCAGTGGCAGGACAGGACGAAGCTTTGCATTTACTCTAGTGCCACTGCCCTCCCCACTCCCATTTCACAGATGGGGCAAATACAGGTCAGAAAGAGAGAGGCTTGCCTGGGGTCAGACAACCGGCCAGGGTCAGAGCCAGGGCTAGACCCAGGTTTCCTGACATCCCTTTGTCACCTCACCTGTAGGCTCCCACGGGGACAGTACTCTGTGACGATACAGATGTTGGGGGGGTCGGTGCAGGCACCCACAAACCTGGTCAGGTGTTCATTCTGTACATCCCGCATCTGCAGGTGGAAGCCAGCATCAGGAGCCTGACAGAGACCGCCCTCCTCACCAAGTTATTCCCCTTTCTCAGGGAGCCCTCGCCCTTCTTAACTCTATTCATTCTCCGCAGACATTCTAGGACCTTCCTTGGTGATTCCCAGCCATGTTCTTCACCCACCTTCCCCCCAAATCTGCTCCCTACTCCCTCAGCCTCCTAAGCCCTCCACTCCCCAGGGGCATCAAATATGGCCCCTCAAGGACCTTCCTCTGGGATATCTTCAGCCATCCTTTCCCATTCTCTGACCCCCTCCTCCCACACACAATATGCAAAGGCCCATCCCAGGGCTACAGATAACCCTGAGGTCTCCCCTAACCAGTGCTGCTGGCCAACCTCCCTGTGTCCCCCGGGTGGGACGCTCCCCCAGGCTACTGCCTCACTCCCCACATTACATGCTTCAGTTCAAATAGGACTTTTCGTGTCAGCTCAATGCGTTTACGGTTCACATGTTTCACAGCCACGAGGTTGCCCTGGGCAAGGAATAGAGACTGTCACTGCGAGGAGATGGCCCAGTGCCCTGGGAACTCCAGCTGCTCCCGACAGCCCACCCGTTTTTGGGACCCTCCCCTATCCTGCGAGAGAACACCCTGCCCCAGTCCCCCGGGCCCACCTTATAATACGCTGTCTTGGCAAAGACTTGGAACTGGCCCTCTGTGGTGAGCAGGGAGCCATAATTGGAGCCTCTCTGAAGGGATGGAGAGCAGAAGGGATGGTCAGCCCACAGGCCCTACCGGGGGCCAGTTCTCCCTGCTGGTGGCTTGAGCTCTGTCTTCAATGTCCTGCCTTATCTTTGTGTCTCCCTGCTTCTCATTCCACATCATGAAATCCTCTCCTCAGTTACTTTTTTCTTTTAATCTATTTTCACATATACTATCATTGACCTTTGAAAGAGCCCTCTGAGGGAAGCTCTATAAATGTAATCATTATCTGAGGTCATCTCAGAGAAGGACTGTGACTTGTCCAAGGTCACACAGCAAATGAAGATAGAGCTGGGATTAGAATCCTGCTCCCTGCTCTCTCCCCTACCCATCAGGCACTGCGCTCCCCCTGCTGCATACCCAGGTACCCAGCTGCCCCCTTCGTCCCCCCCAATACCAGTGTTCTTACCCCACTCAAGGTCAGCCGGCTGCCTGTACTCCGGAGGTGCCGCTCAAGGCTACCAGGCTGCAGGTCCTCCCAACGCACCCGCCACAGCTCTGAGGCCAGTTCCTTTTCCAGCTGCATCTTTCTGGAGCGTGAAACTTGCATCTGAGCCCCTGACGCAGGGCAAAGGTGCTCTGTTTCGCAGCCCCTTCATAGAGCCCTGGGACCACTGTATGAGCTGAGAGCCCCACTGCGATGCTAAGAGGCAGATTTCAGGACTGTTGTTGGGGCTAAAAGTCAGGAGGTTTGGAGAATTCTGCCTCACTGGGACCTTGGGTAGTCACTTCATTTCTTTGAGTTTCATGTCTTCATGTCCAAATGTCCTCATTTGGAAACTGGGAACTCGATGTTTATTTCAAAGCATTGTTATAAGAACGAAAAGAAACTGTGTGGAGGTGTCTGCACAGAGCATATGATCGGCCAGCACTGACTTTCTTCCCTCCCTCCTTGCTTCCCTCTACCCTTAACTTCTCCTGAACTTCCATTTCAGCTCCACTGGAAGGCAGGAGTGGGGCTCCTTTATCTCTTGGTGCGCACAGGGCTCATCACCCCTGCTCTGCTAATGGGGCCCAATCCCAAAGGGTCTGAACCGTTCATTGCTTCTCATCTGGGCTACAAGGGTAGGCAGGACAAACCAGCCCCTGAGCCAGAATCCAGGCCTTTATGATACCACTCCACGAACTGCTCTGCGCCTCTGGGATCACCATGCTCTCCTGGCCACTCCTATCCCTGTTTCCTCCTCTTTTCTTCCTTGTGTTGTAAGGCTTTTTAGTCTCTTTTCTCCCCCACCTTCATGGGTCTTCCCCTGCTGTGCCCTCCCTTCTTCCCCCTCTCCTCTGGATCCCTGCCGCCTCCCCTGAGATTAGTGCTCCAGGTCTCCCAGCCTCACTCACCACCCTCGTCCCAAGGCTCACCTGTATATGAAGATGGAGATGACCAGGATGCTGAGCAGGGAGAGGCTACCCACCAAAGCCAGCACCTCCAGGGTGGAAAAGTGGGCTGTAGGAGGCAGTCCGAGTTGTAGCAAGAAAGATTTTGGTTAGACAGCAGAAGAAAGAACCTTCTAATAGTCAACCACTGAACTAGGATGATGGATAAAGGGAAGAAAACTCTCAGTGTGGGAAAGGAGCACTTCTTTGACTGCTCGTGGGGGAACCAGCAGCTCCAGAAAGGAGGCCTGGATGGCAAGGGGCAGGCACCTTGGTTGCAGGTGGGATCCTCATTTTCAAAGCCGCATTTGGGGATGTCAGGAGGCGGGTATCCTAGGGGCCAGTGCAGTGTGTGCCCTGATACAGACACCAGCTCCTGGGAGGTCCCATTGTAGTTCAGAACAACCTGTGGGAGGGAGGGCAGGAATGGTGGTGGGGGCAAGGCCTCCTGTCCTGTGGAAGAGTCCTGCCTCCCACCTACCCCATCTCTGCTTCCAGGCCCTGTGCCTGGGCTGTCAGCTATGTACCAGATCCCTCCTCTGAGTGGATGCATTCCATACCCATGCCCCATGTTATTAGAATGGGAAAACTTGAAAACTCTTCAAAGGGGAAAAAAACCCTCCATGTACAAAAAACTCTATACAAAGAAAATTCTGTATAGAACCCTAGCCCTATACACAGGCAATTTGAGCACATAGAAAACAGGAAAAAGCAGTGTCCTCAGTCCACATTCTGGGCCTAATCTATGTACTCTTCCTCCAAGAAGCCTTCCCTAGATGACCTGCTCCTTGGTGCCTGTGCTCAGTCCCTTCCTGTTCCTGACCGCGCTGAGAGCTGCACAACGTGTGTCCGTCTTGGCCCTGACCTGAGCTGCCCGTCCGTGGGAGGGCTTCTGCCGACCTTAAGAGACACAGGGCTTCCTGTGAGCAGGGCTGAGCTGCTTTCTCAGACATGGGGCTCCCCAAGGGTAGTGCTCGTGAGCCCCTAACATTCTGGTTGCTCCCCTAGACTAGAGCAGATCTCTTTAATCCAAAGCTCTCCATAAGTGATCAAGCATGATAGGTCACAGAGCAGACAGACACCCTGGCACGGCTGTGGGGGGAGGCAGAAAGGTGAGATGTCTTTCTCTCTTGGCACTGCCTTCTCCAGACACAGCCTTACCCTAAAGGCACTAGTCTCAGGGTCCATATCCCAGAGAGAGAAGTCAGTCTCTCGGTCTCCACTGCTGTCCATTTTCAGGTATCCGGTCACACCTGGGAGCATGGAGAAAGATGGCTGTGTTTGAGTGAGTGGAAGGAAGTGCAGGGACCACCCCCCTACCTCGTCTCCATCCCTTGATTGCCTCTGCCTTGCCCTCCTAACACATAGATATGGAATGATAACAAGAGGTACAGACACTTCAGCAGTAGGAATGACTGGGGCTTGACACGTAGAAGGACTTCTTGATGGAGCTAGAGAGATGGGGCAGGAGGGCCTAAGGAAAGCTGCAGAGGTTTCTTGTCGAAGAGAGGGAAAGACTGGCACGACTAGCTCTGCTGCAAGACGGGAGGCTTCTTGTGGCCTCCTGCTTGGTGCAGGCACCACAAGGTAGCACACTGCTACCTCCAGGTCCTGACCTTGGAAGCTTCGGTTCCACATCCGCTGAGTGATGCCCTCCCCGTCGGTGACAGTTCCCCCTTGTGCCAGAGTCTCTCTCACTGCCTGGACAAAGAGCAGAAGCCCGTCGTGGAAGGATGCTGGGATGGTGTTCACCTGCAGGGACCAGCAGAGCCTGCCTGGGGTGGGGTACAGGGTCGGGTGCTGAGGGGAGGGGAGGAATGGGAGGTGCTGGGAACTTGGAAGAGGACGGGAGAAAACAGCCCCACATGGCAGGTTCTGCTACTGATAAGATGCCTCTGCATATAACACCTCTTCGAATCCTGCTAGGCAGATAGGGCAGGACATATCCATCCCCATTTGACTGATGAGGACAAGAGATTCAGAGGTTGAACAACTTGTTAAAGCCACCCCTTGCCCCCATCAGCAGGAGAGATACAGAAACAATGGGAAGGGAAAGAGAGGAGTATCTGGGGATACTGGGATGGCTTAGAAAACAGAGTGGAGACTGGCAGAGGGCCATGGAGTAGGGGCTGAAGGTCCACATTGGAGGGTCCTAGGACCCCCTCCTACCAGGCCATCCTCCATGGTGAAGTTGAACTGTTCATGGGCCAAGTGTTTTAGTTGCTGCAGGAATTCCAAGTACTCAGGATTATCTGGCTCTTTATATGTAATGATTTTGGCAGCCTGAGGAAGGGGTCAGTGGAGAGGGGTGAGCTGGGTGCTGACCCATCCTCCCAGTACCCTGGTGCCCACCTCAACTGGACCCCATGTCCTGGGTGAGGTGTTATCTGCTCCAAAGCAGGGGATCCGGTGAGATGGCTTCTCCAAGCCCAGTTAGTCTGCAGGGCTTGAACACACTTCCACCTCCAGCCTATTCCCTCAGATCTCATTATCCCAGCTCTGAGTCCTCAGGCCCTCCATGCACCCCTGGCCCAGACCCCTGCTCTTCATCACTTGACTCCCTGTGCGCATCAAGAAACTCGTTTCTGGAATCCTTTCAGACACTGCAGGACCCAGTGCCCAGAAACTATGTGTCACCAGCTCAGAGTCCCACAGTTGGGCTTCTGACCTGGACACTCACCTGAAAGGCAAGGTGGGCACTGCCATCCTGCCCATCCCCTCTCTCCCAGGGCCTGCGGGGAGCAAGGCCATGTGCACCTTGCAGGCTTTGCCCAAAGAGATCCAGGTGGAAGAAAACATAGTCCTCCCCACTCAGACCAGCTTCCAGGGCCAGAAGCATCAGGGTTCTGAAGGCATCTGGGGAGCTGCAGATGTAGATAACTGGGGAGGAAGGGAGGCGGTCAGAAAGAAAAGCAGCCTAGGTCTTGGAGGAGGGAACTCCTCCGACAGGGAAGCTGGGGCACCCAGGGGATGTTCAGAGACCCTGCGGTAGTTAAGTGGAACCAACCACCAGCTCACCCAGTCTAGGCTGTGGCAGCAGAAAGATGGAGAAGGGTGGGAGGGGAGAAGGAGCAGAGGTAGGGTGAGCAGGAACAGCTGAGCTGAAGGTGGGGAAGGTGGGGTCAGGAGTGGAGGCAGGAGGGAGAGGAGGGTCAGCTGGAGCGGGGGCTGGAGAGGGGCGGGTGTGTGGGAGCAATGGGAAGAGAAGACGGAGGAGGGCATAAGGCTGTTGGGTAGAAAGAGAAAATGGGAGAGATAAAAGGGATGGGAACTAAGCCGGGGACCTACTATAAGTGTCAGGGTGGCAGCAGGCGTTCCTCCCCTCCCGGTACCTCAGGAGGAACCGGTGAGCGGGAGGTGGGAGAGTGGAGGAGGTGAGAAGAGAGAAGAGCACAGTGTCAGGAAAAGGGCGGGGGGGGGGGGGGGAAAGAGAAGGAAATAGAAACTCAGAGATGAAAAAGGCCAAAAAGTCTGAGACAGGAATAAGGAGCCTTGAGGAG